>LNAC01000122.1:1111805-1279305 GCA_002007465.1 Ailurus styani
CGACCCCCCACCCTGCCCCCCAAGTTCCTCATATCAGAGAGATCATATGATAATTGTCTTTCTCTGATTGACTTATTTCGCTCAGCATAATACCCTCCAGTTCCATCCATGTCTCATCTGATCTCGGAAGCTAAGCAGGGTCAGGCCTGGTTAGTACTTGGATGGGAGATAATAGAGAACTTTTAGAAAATTTTAGTGGAAGGAAAAAGCAGGAAAGGAAAATGGAGGGATATTTTAGGAAGGTGTTGTTTAGGTCAGGGGAGACAAGCCCATATTTCAGTAAAAACCTGGGGGTGGGGGAGGGGGGTCCAGCTAAGCAGATACGTTTAGGTCATTCATCTGTAACCTAGATGTTGGCTCATTAAGAGAAAAGGCTCTGAAGCAGGAGTGCAGCTGGCATGTTGAAGGAATGCAAAGGAAGCCAGTGAGGCCAAAGCGAGTTGGGATAGTAAGAGCAGAAGCATCGAGCAAGGGGTGAGAGTGGCTAGTATAGGACTTTGTAGACCATTGAAATGACTTGGGCTTTTACTCTAAATAAGATGGGGAACTATGGATCTCAACTATGAACCTAAGTGCCTGTCAACAGATGAATATATAAAGAAGATGTATCTTGGGGTGCCTGGGTGGCTCAGTGGTTTAAAGCCTCTGCCTTCAGCTCAGGTCATGATCTCAGGGTCCTGGGATCAAGCCCCGCATCAGGCTCTCTGCTCAGTGGGGAGTCTGCTTCCTCCTCTCTCTCTGCCTGCCTCTCTGCCTACTTGTGATCTCTCTCTCTCTGTCTGTCAAATAAATAAATAAAATCTTTTTTAAAAAAAGATGTATCTTCACACACACACACATACACAGTAGAATATTGTATATATATATATGCTATATACTATATATATACACTACAATATACTATATATTCTATACACATATACACAGTAGAATATGTATATACACATACACATACACAGTAGAATATTGTGAATATATACTATATATATACAATATATATACTATACACACACACAGTGGAATATTATTCAGCAATGAGGAAGAAGGAAATCCTGCCATTTGCAACAACTTGGATAAACCTCAAGGGCCTTATGCTAAGTGAAATTTCAGAGAAAGACAAATACTGGATGATATCATTTATATGTGGAATCTTACAAAGACAAACTCAGGGAAACAGAGTAGGGTGGGAAGTGGGGGGAAAGGGGAAATATTAGTCAAAGGGTCCAAACTTGCAGTGACAAGATTAGCGAGTATGGGATCTAATATACAGCATGGCGATTATAGCCAAGAACACTGTATCATAGGGGCACCTGGGTGGCTTAGTCAGTTTAAGCAACTGCCTTCGACTCAGGTCATGATCTCAGGATCCTGGGATTGAGCCTTGCGTCCGGCTCCCAGCTCAGCGGGGAGCCTGCTTCTCCCTCTCCCCTGTGTCTACCCCATGCTCGTGCTCTCTCTCTCAAATAAATAAATAAAATCTTTTTTAGATCTTTAAAAAAATAAAAATAAATACTGTATCATATACTCGAATATGGCTAAGAGAGTAGATCTTCACATTCTCAGCCCCCACCCAAAAAAATGGTAACTATGTGGCCGGGATGGAGGTGGCAGCTAATACTACAGTCGTAATCATGTTGCAGTTTATAAATGTATCAAGTCAACACGTTGTATGCTCTTAACTTACACAGTGCTGTATGTGGCCAGACCCAGGGAGCTCTGGCTTCTGCTGGGAATGGGCCGTGAGGGAGCGCCTGCTGCAACAGCCCAGAGGAGAGCGGAGAGGGGCTGGGAGCTGAGCAGGGTCCGTGTCTGGACAGCATGGAGCGTCCAGAGGCTGTGAGTGAGAACAGAGGCTGCCTACAGACACAGCCAGCATCTAGGTTACAGATGAATTTATCCACAAATTCTAAGTCATAGCATTTATGTATTATGAAACCAATCCATCAGAAAGAACCCAAATTAGTTGCTTCTGGTATTAAAATTTGTTATAAAACAGACTGATGTGCGCATCCTTTAAAGTTTCTACACATTCATATTTAAAATGGAGTCAGCTGTTTGAGGAATGACAGAAGGCCCCTCGTGGCATCTCAGGGTTCCGTGGAACAGAGTGAAAACTGGAGCTCCCTGGGCTGCTGGGGAAGATGCCATGTCCTGTGAAGACTGAAGCAGGGGGCCCCAGGCTGCTCTTGGGAGGTGTCAGGAGAGGTGGAGGCTCTTGATGGGCTTGGGAGCAAGAGGGCAGCCCACATCCATCCCCTCCCTGAGGCTCATGGCCCTGAATGATTTCCCTGCCTGCCTTACCAAACAACCGGCAATAATGTTTGACAGCAAAATGTGTCAGCAGAAATTCATAGAAAGTACACTGTTTGTGAATAGCCCAGCACAGCACATGAGTTACATGTAACAAACCGTACTCATGAAAACTCCATGGGAAAGACACCGGGGACTACGGTAAAGGTTGACGCCCACCCCAAATTCAATAGCAGGGTGTTGGAGTTATGGTGGTGCTGGGGATGGGCGAGCATGGGGTGACTGCAGAGGAAAGATGTGAGAGGAAGGGGAGAGGGTCCAGACAAGGCAGCTGACTAGCGTGGGGCCCTTTCTAGGGCCAGCACCTCTAGCCAAAGGTTAGATGGAAAAAGACAGCCAGTCATCAATGCCTGAACCTCCAGGTAAAGCCCAGGGGGATGGGAGCAGTAGACAGTAGCAGTCCATGCCCTTCCCTCCCTGGCTTCAGTAGAATACATGGAGATTCAAGGATATCCAAAACTAAAGCTTTGTCAGTCCAGTCAAGAGTCCCAAATTCTAGGGATAAGCATCTGTATCGGGGCGCAGTGTTCTGCTAAGAAACTATTTAACACACATGGGTGGAGAACATACTGTTTACCAAGCACCATACTCTGCAGAGGGTTGAAAGTACCTAAGAGAACAATTAATCTCTCAGTGACCATGAAGTCCAGGAAGAAGTCTGCATCCTTTGTATAAACCAAACCAGCATTTGACATGTGCTCAGAAAAACCTTTCAATAGACAAAAAATATTAGAGGGCTTTCAGTAAAAAATCTCTTTGGAAAGACAATTTTTCAAGCAACACAGAATCAAAGAATTTAGATGTTGGTTTTAGAAGTTCACTTAGTACCAAGACTAGAAATGTGATTTATATACAGAGCAACTTATAATCATCTTTTCTGTCATCACAAAACAACTCTGCATGACCTCACAGAAGAGACCTAGCCAATGATAAAAGAGGAAAGAATGTACACCGTTCCCTATAAAAGGGAGGAGAAGCCAGAAAGCACTATACTATTCCTTTCCAACTTCTAAAATAATAGTAACATCTCCAATAGTGTTTTTGCAAAATCAGGGCACCCAAGAGTGGTCATCTTACTCAAAGGGATTCTTGAGGAAATTCTTCGGAATAGTAAACAAAACTCTAGAAAATTTTTACAGGATATTTTAATCACTTAAAAGTATATAAGGTTGAGAAAAGGTGGCTAGTAAAAAGCCATCTTCAACAAATGGATAAGATGGGAGGGGGTGTGATACAGTGAATTATGTATGGATAAACCTAGCTTCAAACCCTGCCTTTGCCACTTACTAATTCTGTGACCTTAGGTGAATTACTCAATTGCTTTGCATTTCAGTTTGCTTATCTGTAGGATGGAGATGAAAATTATCTATTTCAAAGAATCCTTCTAAGGATCAAATGACACTGTGTATATAAGATGTCTCATAGCTCCTTGGGTATATATCAAGCATTCAGTCAATTATGATTCCCCAAGTAGGAAACTAGCACATCAGAGTGTCCTCCAGGTTCACTGCTATACATAATTAGACATTTAAAATACAAAATCTTACACATACTATAAATTCACCTATTACTTTTCTAAGCCATGAAATTCATTCTTAGCCCTCTCACAAATTATCATAAATTCTCATTTTGGGGTACTATAGTCAGATTTGGCTATAATTGCTAACTCAAGGCAATTGTAGGCCAAACTGTACTAGGATGCATTACTATATGCTGCATTGTGATCATTTTTAAATGTTTATCAGAAACCGGATTTAGGAAATTATTTGGATATCCATAAGGCAGTCTTGATAGTTGTAAGATTTCCAAAGAAATATTTTGAGGGAAGATCAAAGATTCTAGTGCCATGTTGCATGTAACAAAGCAACTACTTATTAGAAGACAAAACCTTTGATTCATTCCTCTTAATTAAAGGAATTAATGAGCTGTGTATGTCTATATGTGTGCACATAAAGGTAGGTGAAGGAAATATGTTAATGTGCGGGGGGTGGGAGGCTTTCATGCCACTCTACCAGCTGAGCATGTTTTACTGAAGCTGCTAGAAGAAAAAGAAAATTATTCAAGCTTCTCAGACTCTTTCCTCATTTATAATCTGCATCATTCATAAAGCATTCATTTTTCTCCTTTATTCCAAGGTAATCAAGGTCTCTATGTTTTTACTGCTCAAAAATCTCATTTTTTCCTCTTCCTTTGGAAGTTAAACGAAAATCGACTCTTTCCCATTGACTTTGCACATGTGAAAGTGTTCTGAATTTGGGAATAACTGGATTATCAACTTACATTTAAACATCTTTGTGTGACACAGTGCTTTGTTGTAGATTATTCAGAATTTTAAAAAATTTTTTTTACTTGAAAAATTAGAAATGTTAAAAGTAATACACATTTTTATATTCAATTTGGAAAATACAAAAAGAGGTGAAGAAAAAAAGTAAGCTGTATATTATAACCCAAACATAATGAAAATTTGTTTTCTTTCTCTCCAGTGTCTTTGCATTGATATATCCTCGCATACAGTATCAGACTACAATACTGTGCAAACTGCTATCTACTTTTCTCTCAAATCATGAACATTTTCTCATATTATTAAAAATACTTCAAAAGTATTTAAGTGCATTCAACACTCCCCATCCTGCACATTTCGATCACCCATTTTTTTTCACTACGAAAAATAATTCTGTGGTGAATCTCATCACATGCTTAGACCTACAAAGCAAATGCACAAACTCGAACTCTATTCCAAAGGAGAAATGAGAGAGGAGATATTAGGGGAAGGAGGAAAGCCAGGCATCCAAGCCCCCAGTCTGTTTGCACCTGAGTACAAGCGGAAAAAACTCACCACATGACAGGTACTCTGTGGTCTGTAAACAGTGAAGGGTTCAAGCCTCTTCTCAGTTACAGATGTCCATGCCTTCGGGTATTTCAGAATGGACAGTGATTGACTTCAGTCTGACAACAGCCCATGGGAAGGAAATTACAAGAGGCCAGTGGGAAGCCACATGGAGCACCTCACTCGGTTTGGTGTAAGAATACAACTGTGCATGTATCAATTTATAAAGCATACAAGCTAAAAGGACTAAAGCTAAAAGGAAACCTAAGGAAAAAAGAACAGTTAATGCATTACAATGATAGAATGTAATGAACAGCTTTTTAAATTTACCACTGTGGTTTAGATTTCTTGTATTAAAAACCAAGAGGGGCACTTGGTGGGGTGCAGTCAATTAAGCAGCTGGCTCTTGGTTTTGGCTCGAGTCGTGATCTCAGGGTTGTGGGATGAAGTTAGCCTGGGGATCTGCACTTAGCACAGAGTCTGCTTAAGACTCTCTCCCTCTGCCTCTCATCCCCACCGACTCTCTCTCTCTCTAAAATAAATAAGTCTTTTAGAAAAAAATTGAAAACATAAGAGAAAAAGAAAAGCAGGTGTTGGTGGACAAACCCTCACTTTATGACATCACCGCAAGAGCAGGAGGTTCATGGGGGTGGGGACAATTAAAGAACAATTGGAGGGGTGGAACTATAATACTTTTAATTATCAAAAGCCAGTAAGTTACCTTGTGATCCCCTATAATACCCCCATCTTATTTTCAAAATTCGATGTCACCAACGGGCAAGTTTTAAGCAGTTCTCATATCTTCATGTGATCCCTGATAAAGCTCTCAGCAGTCTAAAAGCATGCAAGTCCCACCCCCTAGAGTTTCATTTTTACACTCATTTTGCCACTGGCATGGCATGGCTGTTTGGTTCCTGGCATTTAGCTTCTGGCCATGGGGATCATTTGAAGGATTCTTTAATTCCCAGAGAAAAGGTACTTGAGATTCAATTGATTTTTTTTACATCATTAATCCAAATATTTCAGTAATGTTGAGTAATCTCTTTGATTAGCTCACTGTTTTCCTAGAAGAGAGTGGCAGCATGCCTACTCTATTGGCTCACAGTCCAACTTTGAAAATGAGATAAGAGCTATGGATTCTCTCCCTGGAAAACTGTGCATGCACACATACAAAATGCTATAGGCAATTTCTGGAGGCCCGTGGACCCTGCTATCCACCTTTATGCCAGAAAAAGACAAATGTATAGAGAAATTGTAAACAGGCTGATTGAAAAGTGTAGTGGGAAAGAAGGATGGGAAGTAGAAAAGGAAGTTTCTGTTCTGGGCCATATTTGGCCTAGACTTCCCTGTTCTCATCTTTTCACGGCAGCTCTGTGCACTAGATGTGATTTTTCTATAGCCAAGGAAACTAAGGTTCAGAGAGGTTTTGGAACTTCCCCAAGGTCATAGTGCTGGAAAGTGGCAGAATCCAAATGTAAACCTGATCTCCTGCCTTTGTAATTCCAGCATACATTTCACATAGCACTTACTGGGTCAACGTACTGCTTTCCCATCTTGGGACTCCTCAAGAGAGAGTTGAGCTATTGGCCTAAACACATCTGCTAGCCTGGGAACTCCCTGAGAGTAGGGACTGCATCTCATTCGTTTTCCGTCTCCTGTGCCTGGCATGTAGAAGGCACTCGTGAAAGGAGAAATGGATGTATAAGTTAGCACGCTGGGGCAACAATCCCGTGAAGACTGGCAGAAGCCATATGCAGCTGTGTGTTGCAACAACATGAAGGTCCCTGTCATCAGTAAATATTCCTCTAGATGACCACTGGGAGCAGACTTTAATAGATTTGAAAACACACTCTTTTGTGAAACTCTTTTGTAAAGAAACAGCATTTAATCCTTTTGAAAAATAACCTACTCCTAAAATACAAAATAGCTTTACCACAATCTGCCTAATATGATGAGGTCAGCAATTAACATCTTCTGGTAGTGAACTACTGCATCGGATAAAAACCAAACTCATGCTGAAAATAAGTGCATAAATTAGGACCATTTCTAAAGATACTTAATTTTACAAAATTCATAATAAGAACTCCAATGCATTTTTTTTTGCTTTTACAATAATTGCTCTAAGGATGAAAACTAAAGGCCCCATTTCAATGTGGTAAAGGTAATTGCAGCATTTACTGCTCATGTCATGTTGATGTATGACTATGTATCAAAGGTCATCCTTCTATACTCATACATTATCAAATCTGAAAGCACAGTATTTGATTCTGACCAACCTTTAAACTGCCCACAATGTGTGTGAAAAATAGATGGAGGTCTACCTTGGGTTTTTTTTTTTTAAATGAACCCATGTTTCGGAAGCAGAGGGGTCAAGAAGCCAGTGGCAAGGTTAGATGTCAGCACTATGAATCTCATATTGTCTTAGCTTATCAATGAGGTCTAGTACAATGATCACAAGCTAAAATTGCTGTACTAATGAAGACAAAGGTCTAAAAATTTAGATAGCACAGGCCCTCTGACAGAGGGCAGTACCTTGTGGACTATAATGCAGAAATAAGGACATAAATCACTCTTTAGAGACAATAAAACCTATAATGCACAAAGCGAATTGTTTACATGTGGAGACACTGTTAAAACATAAGTGTCGACTGCCATACCTCTTGCTACTCATCTGGAACACAGCAGCCCTGAATTCAGCTTCCCTATTAAGACATGTCATCTGCTCCCCACTTCTCCTCTTCCAACTCCAAATACATAGCACTCTTGTCCCAACATGCAATTTAGTAGTTTCATGCCATCCTGTCCTGAAAGCAGTGCTGGACATTCACAGTTGCTTCCAACTATTGCTTACAATTATTTTCTGGGCAGATAAATTGCTCGCATCCAAATCTACTAAAACCTGCTGCTCTCTCCTTTGGTGGTTGGGGTGAGTGGAAGGGTGGGGAGAGGTGGAGGACAGCCAGAAAGAGAAAATGCCCACTCTTCAGTAATGATTGTGGCTGTCTTTAAATAAATAAAATACTATTTAATTTCATCAAGCCTGACTATAGGAGATTGCCTATTGAAAAGAAGAAAGATCATACAAACACACATAAAGAATCCAGGTTTTCGAAAACCAAAAGAAAAAAACATGTTCTGAAAAGAATCCACAACATCCACCCAAAACATGTTTCAAGTGTATCAATTTTATTTCAGCCTGTACTCTGCTTATAAAGTTCACAGCACCCTATTTGAAACATTCGTGTATTATTTGGTTGTATGAACACTCATAATCAAAAATACAAGTTCGTTCCAAAATTCAATTCCTTTTAGTTCCTAGGAAAAAATATTTTTTAAAAAGCAAACCACTACTGTTTAATAAAATGTGTTAACTCTTGACAGGTAGGCAAAGCCTTTAGCATTCTCGCTATAGACAATAAGGCACCAAATGCCCATTTCATTTTTAGAAAAAAAGGGATAACTTAGCTGACTATAATTCATAAAATATGCATTAGTGCAAGTTTTAATTACACCTGCCACGTGCAGTATACAATACCTTTTAATATTTTTTGAGGCAACTACTCAATTTTAAGGTCTGAATTCCAATGGTCTATATACTGAAAAAGGAAATATTCCTAAATTGTATTTCATGCGTGAGTGTATCCAGGCTCCACCAGATACAATGTCAAAAAAGCACCTACTTAATCCAGAAAATTCCTATGTTAACATCAGAAACAACATTAAATGGGTTAGAAACGAAATAATAAAAATATACAGAAAAACAAAAATATTTTTAAACACCCCACTCTATGGGTGAGTAAAAATATGAGATCAGAGGGTGGGGAATGCAGAGATCATCAAGAATGGAAGTTCATTAAACCAAATTATTTTATGTTCAATTTAGAAACCTTGCCCAAATAACGAATTCATGTGATTGAGAGAAGAGCTCCGCACTGTATTCCCACCTAGTACATCGGCCCTTGGGTCATGTGCAGCTCAGTTCATCCAGTTACTGAGCATCTACTTTGGGCACTAAGAATACAAAAACAAATGAATCCTTCCACTCTGTGTGCTGTGTTTCCATATGCTCAAATCTTGAGCAGTCCTTCTCACGTTCTAACCGTAATGACTTCACTGATAGGCGTTTCGGAGAGAAGTAGCATGGGAGCTACTAGGGCTGACCAAGTGCGGTCTGTCACTTATTTCTATGAATCCACTCTCTAAACATACACGCAGTAGACACTGTACCAGGTTTGAGTTTTGTTTTGTGTTGTTTTGTTGGAGGAGAACAAGAGTGAGAAATTAAAAATTGAGAAACCCAGCCTGTCTTCAGTGCTCACAACCGAACGAAGGAGGCAGAGAGTTACAAGAGGTCAGTTACATTATATGTATACAAGTTACATAATAATGTATAAAGTGCAAGGAGAACAAAAAACAAGTAACTGCTTGGGAAAGCTGAGGAAGAGGTTACTCAGAAGATGATAGATACAGCTGGGTCTTAAAGAAATGAGATTTTAAAAAGAATAGCACTACGGAAGCTCAGTGCAGAGCATCTCTCAGAAGCACCAAATATTCCTCTGTTGTCAGAATGTGAGGGAGAGTAGCAGAAGAGAAAGTTAGAAAAGAGGATCCTTACAAGCCCCCTAAGGGGTCAGCCATGTACAAATGAACCTTAGAATATTTTTTTTAACTTGTGTTTTTTCTTTTTATCTAAATTCAATTAATTAACATATGGTGTAGGGGCACCTGGGTGGCTCAGTTGGTTAAGTGGCTGCCTTTGGCTAGGGTCATGATCCCAGGGTCCTGGGATCGAGTCCCTCATCAGACCCCTGCTCAGTGAGGAGCCTGCTTCTCTCTCTCCCTCTGCTGCCCCCGCTCCTTGTGCTTTTTCTCTGTCAAATAAGTAAATAAAATCTTTAAAAAAATTAACATATGGTGTGTTATTAGTTTCAGAGGTAGAATTTAGTGATTCATCACTAATAACCATTGCCCTTTAAATCAGGTGCGCTTCTAATGCCCATCACCCAGTTACCCCATCCCCACACCCCCTCCACCTCCAGTCTGTATTTTAGAAAGCTCCTACAGCAATATCGATGATGGATTAAAAAAAAAAGACAGAGGAGGCGATTGGAGTTTGCCTAAATCGTGAGGATCAAATTATCTGGCCCTCTCCCTACTCAATAATTCAAATTTGAGATTTACAAAATTGCTCACACTACAAAATCTGCACTAAGACTACAGCAGTGTTTTCCATTCTGGGTGTGTGTGTGTGCACATAACTATCTGTTCAACAGCTAATTTATTAGTTCATAGTCTAGTGTAGGAGATAAATTATCAAAGAATTTCAAGGGGAGGGTGAGTAGAGAGTCTGACAAGTGTTCAGCTGAGAAGACTGCCCTTAAGCAATCCTTGGCATTATCACAAAAATATGAGAAATCCAAAAGAGCATTAATCCATTCTTCCAGCTACCAAAAGAGGAGAGGACTCACAGATAGCGAATAGGACAGCGACTTAAAGAGCCTAGGGTCTGATTGCATTTTACAATATCCATAAACTAAGTGGTCTTGGGAAAATAATTTAATTCCCACTTGATAGGATTCCACCTCCTTACATGGTTGTAAGAGAATGTACGTGAAAGTATATAGAGCACAGTGGCTGACCAGGAGCAGGTATTCAAAAAATGTTCATTTAATTCCCTACTTTCTTCACCTTCAAAATCAGACTAAGATAAAAATATTTATTTTCACAAAAATAAATGATTTTCCCCAGTTTTCCTAAGTCAAATGCCAGGGATCTGGTAAAAGTCTTTGGCAGCTGAAAATTTGGCCTGTCCTCATATAATCCTGGAATAAGAACTTTAAAAAACTAATTTATGAAGGAGATTCTTGAGAACACTTTTTAATCTTCTCCAAGTGCTTCCAACTTCTACAATTATTGCTGCCAAAGAAAAAGGAAGGTATAAATATTAGGAAAAAAACTAGAGAAAAATGCATAAAGCAGAAAATCTAGGTTGTAGAAACCATCAAATAATATAGAGCTATATAAGTGGACAGTGTTTTCTTCTAAAGTCTACAAGTAGTATAATCTAAGCCACATAACAGGACCTCTGGAGGAGAAAGAATGGAAAAGTAAACAGAATCTAAATTTCACACAAAGGCAGACCAAAGGGCACTTGGGGGGACATTTACTATTGAATAAATTCAACAGCTTTTAAAAAGACATTTTTAAATAGTATTTAAGTAGAAAATATACATTTGTCTCTGAGAAAGAAAGAAAATAGGTTGAGACAATTTAATAGTTGATGGACTGATACAATTTAATGAGGTTTCAATTCTGTATCTTAAAATTTTTATTCTTACATTCATATTCTAATAAATGTACTTTGCTTTTTCTTTTCTTTTTTTATCTAAATTCAGAGATTGAATACATTTACTTATTAGCTAGGTAGAGTTAATATATTTAGATCTTCAATAACTTCAAAACAAGTCAAATTACAAACTGTAAGATTTAACAGATCATCAACTCATGATCGTCTTTATTTTGATTCATCTTTACATAAGTACTTGATTTATAATAGCTCTTTGGGAGTCCATAAACTATATCTAAGTCTCTTCTATAATTTTTTTTACAATGAATTGAGGTTATACTGTATAATAACTTACATTATTTTCTTCTGATTTTTCTAAAGCAGCTCTGCTCTCCATGGTTGCTTCAAAATACCTATTCATAATTGCATCAATTATCCCCATTCTTTGGGCCTTAGACTAACTGATTTGCATACAATCCAATAAATAACATTATAATCTTGCCAAGAAATATTAGAAAAAAATAAGAAAACATATCACATTTTTAAAGTAACCAAACTCCAATACCAATATTGATTGGCGGTGTAAAGTTGGTGGTTCAATATAGAGCATCTGCATTAAGAGTTGAGAGTTTTGGCTTGGTTCAGACACTAGCTATCCCTATGACCTGTGTAAGTCATTCAGCTTTTCTGACATTCAGCATACAATACTTAATGAAAAATCATTATATAATTAGAGTATCTCTCCCTTTCACCCTTTCTCTCTCTCTCTCTCTCTTACACACACACATAGCTATAACTCTCCTGACTCAATCAGGTTCTCCATAACAATACTGTGTACCTAATGCATAAAATGAGAAAGATCAATTTCAAGAATAAAAGGCACAGGTTAACAACAACTAGCAACATTTCCACATTCCAAATTCAATTTGGCAAGTATTTATTGCGTGTCCCTATGTCTCTGTGAGTGGGAGGATATCCCAGGCAGAGGAAGAGGAAGCTGGGAATTAGAAAGAAGGGCATATACAAACCACTAGAACACATTAAGACAGCTACGTTAAAAGTGGGGTGGTAATGGTGGCAATAGTTGTGGTCAAAAATGCCAGAGGTAACTAGAAGCAGAATTATACAGGCTCTGTAGGCCCTATCAGTCAGTTTGGACTTCATCCTAAGGACAATGAGGAATCATTGAAGGGTTTAAGCAATAGTGTAGCAGGATTCCTTTTCCAATTTTGAAAACTCAACTCAGGCTATAGTGCACAAAATAGATAGCAAGTGACCAAGACTGGAGACAGAAACCAGTGAAGAGACAGTGTGGAGATCCTGGACACCTCAGTGAGAAGGCAGTAGGACAGTAATTAAGGGCAAGACTTCTAAAGCTCTTTGTCTGCATTCAAATCCCAGAGTTTCCACTGATCAAACTGCTTACTCTCTCTACGGCTCAGTTTTCTCATCTATAATCCAGAAATAAAAATCCTCATAGGGTCACACCAAAGAACAAATAAGGCACATGTGACAGTTAGCATGTTGCCTGGCACAGAATAAGAATGCAAATGTTTATTATCATTATTAAAGTTAATGGAATAGAGAAATGAAAAAATAACTGGAAGATGTTTTGGAGACAAATTGACAGTAAATATGTAGGAAAAGGGGGAAAGGAGATGAGGGGTCAGTGTAGTTCAAATACATAGTATTTTTAAGTTTTGAAGGTTCGAAGGAGAAAATAGTGTTCATTTTTTAATATACTGATTGTGAAAGATATTTAGAAGGCAGGTGATTGTATCTCTCTGAAGTGAAGCAGACAGATCAAGGCTGGAGATTTGAAAATCAGAGAGACGGGCGTTAATTAAATCCATGGGGTTTATGAAATCCTCCAGAGAGAGAATATGCAGAGTGAAGAAATGCTGGCACTAGGGAGAAGCTTTGGAATACTAGTATTTAATGGATGGGTAGGGGAAGAGAAGCCTGCAAAGGACACTGAGAGGAAGGCGCCATAGTGTGAGAGCTCCAAAGCCAAAAGAAAAAAAAGTGTTTCAAACCTAAGGGAGTGCTCAACGTCAATACTGCCAAGCAGTGAAATAAGCTAAGGACTGAGAGTTTTCACTGGATTTAGCAACTAAATTATCCATTTACATAAAAAATGGTGCTAGACCTGCAGATTTGGGTAAGACAAAAAAGAGCCTTGCATACCAGACTCTGTGTTGTGTAGACAGATAGTAAACTAGTAAACAAATAAAATACTAAAATTGTGACAAGGATCATTAGTAGAGATAGTGGCATGACAGAGAGTACTAGGCAGAGGCCAGCTTTAGATAGGGAATTCAAGAGCATCCCTCTCCAGAAGAGATCTTTAAGTAGAGACTTACTGAAGGACTGGGTTTAGCATGGTCACAGGACTGGGAGAGGCCTGGAAGGTACAGCAGAGGGGTGGAGGAGGGATGGAGATGAAGAAGCCAGACCATGTTTGTAGATCACACTCAGGACACAGTGAGATGAGTTTGGAAAATATCTGTGGAGCATTTCTAAGTAAGGAAGTTAAGATCACTTTAGCTAATAGCACTTAGCACTTTGTTTTTCCTTATTTACACGAGTCCTAATAATCAGAAATAGAACATTTTACCATTCTTCAAAACCATTAACTATTTATTACAATATCAGAATAACCTTTTCTATTCTAAAGGGTACTATACAATTACAGCCTGTTATCTGTTGCCATCATCTCACTAATCCCCTTTTAACCTGCTTCCATTTTTCTTTCAAAGATGTTTCTCATAAAATTTGCTTGATTCTATCATTCATTTATATTTCTCTGAAGTACTCCTCGTTTTCAAGCAATGTACACCAGAATTTGCACGTTTTAAAACAAGAAGACTCGGGACACGTGGGTGGCTCACCCTGGCATCCGAATCCAGATTTCGACTCAGATCATGATCTCACAGCGGTGAGATTGAGCCTCGCATCAGGCTCCGCATTCAGCAGGGATTCTGCTTGAGATCCTCTCTCTTCCTCTGCCCTTCCACCCACTCCAAAATAAATAAATTAAATCAATCGAGAAGGCTCAGCATGATGTTACTAAAATGTTTATAGCCCAATAATGTACAAAACCTGAGATCCACCTTCCCCCCAAAAATATTCAGATTATATTCCATAGTTTCAGGTTCCTATTTCTTTCATCTATGTATTTATTTATATACATGTATATGATAGAGAAAGTTGATTCAGAAAACTCTGGCTTGATTCTGAGCAGCTAAATTATATGTTCATATTATTTTTTCATTTCCTTATTTGCAAGAGGAAGAATTTACAGCCCTTCCATATTTCACAAGGATATCAATAATTTAAAATGTTGCCATCTATTTAATTATTAATTATCAGGCAGTGAGCTAGGCATATTATATAAATTATTTTTAATCATCCGTATACCCCAAAAAGTAGGTATTATACTTCCCATTTTACAGTTGAAAAAAACAGTCTCAAAGAGGTTGGGTGACTTGTCCAAGATTGCAGAGCTAGAATTTAAACCCAGTTCTTTGATCTCAAAAACTCTGGTCCCTATACCATAATGCCTCAGACTACTAACAGACTGGATTCATTAAAATACCTATCAGATACAAGATATTAAATCATAAAGATGAACTTTTAAATAACAAATGTTATTTTATTAAATTTTTAACAAACTATGTAGCTTATTAAACTTAGAAATATTTGCCACATTCCTATATATGCCTCCCTCCGATTTCAATTTTCTTAATAATGGAGAAAAAAGATAAAAGGAAAATAAAAAAAAAGATAACCATACTGTATTTAAGGTCCAAGAATTACTATTCTGGGTGACATCTTTTCCCAGTTAATAATACATAGATTAAATCCAATGAACTACTAGTAACTAACTGCTTATTCTCAACACTTATTTGTTTCTCGGAATTAAAAATTACAAATGGCTTCAGGTTTTCCTGAAACAGAAAACCCTAATCTCTGATTAGAACCTCTAAATGTCCCTATTTCTCTGAACTTGAAAAGCAATTAGTCTGAGCCAAAGCATCATAATTTGCTCTCAGGAGAGTCTGTAGATTAACTGTATTGTGAGCTCCTCCTACTAAGATTTTTTAGGTAGCCAAGTCATCCACCAAGACACTGTCCGAAGAAGTCTAGATATTTAACAAAAAGAAACTGCTGCCAGATCATCTTTATTTTCCTTAACAAAATACACACAAGAGCACAAAATTCACTTATATATCACCATTATTTTACAAATATAAATAATGCTCAGAATTCAAGTACAGTCAAGTGCAGAAATATTTCCTATATGTTAATATGTAAACATAAGCTAATTATATACATCATGTGCCTTTGGCCCAGCTGCAAAATAAGAAACATCAAAAAAGAAACACTGCACTTGACTGTTCAATTGCATTCTTACTGAGAATTCGTACCAATGCCTATATAGTTACAGTTATAACTTTCTTACCACTTAATGTAAATGCCTAAATAGACATCGCCCCTGCACATATCTCAAGAATTAAAATTCTATCCATTTTTGATGATGAATGATTAAAAATCTTAATTGAGTTTCATTCCTTAAAATAAACACCGTTAGAACTTATTCATAACCAAAGTTCTTCCTATGTCAAAATGGTATTATTTACAGATCACACACAGAGAAAACAAGAATGCTATTTTGTTTTCTTTTAGAATTGAAGAAAACATCTAAAAGCTGGCTAAACAGGGTGGGTCTTTATATATTCCAAAGGTTCTTACTTTACTGATATCACTTGCCTTTAATTTAATACCCAGGAGCTACAACTTTGACATAGTGAGATAGCCACGCAGTCTAAATTCAAATGATATCAAGCATATTCTTAGGGGGAAAAAAAGAAAGCACCACCTAGAAAGCGATAACTGACATCGACAAGACTATAAATATCCAGTTGAAGGCACGTGGAAGCATTTACTACATGGCCATCAAAGATTCTCCACTGAGTTCAGGATTAGGCATATTATCAGCTCTGGGGACTGCTGATTTGGCTTCATTCATTGAGGTGTCCTCATTCTCAGCCTCTTGCTTCTCCTCTGGTTCCTCTGTGCCAGATACTTTTTCAGTCCCTTGGTCTGTCTCCTCTGTATCTGATATTTTCTCATCTGTCTGTTCTGTAGTGTTATCAAGAACATCTTGTTCTTCTACAGATTCTGAAAAGATAAAGAGTGGAGACTTTAGGTGTATCCAAAGTTAAAACTGCTAAATAAGATAAACAAAAGCACACACACAGACAAAGAAACAGCAAAATGGTCTAACATTATCCTTAAAATCCTTTAAAATAGGTACTCAACTCCCTATTACATACAAGAATTGGTATGAATGAAAAAAAAAAACAATTTGGGGAAAACAAACCTATAAACATTTATCTAAAGCCCTATATTTGCCTAAAATTTAGGAACTTTCACAATATTTAGGAATCTTCCTAAAGATGCATTTGAAAGTTAAATGTCCAAATATACCAAATGAAGTCCCAACAGATTTATGTGCTGTAAGACAACAGCCCAGCAAACAAAGCCAATGTATTAACTCCCAGATTACATTTCCTGAAGGAGCTGTCTCCCTTGCATACAGACAACTCTGTAAATAATAAATGTGTACCTGTGTGTGTGTGTGTGTGTGTGTGTGTGTGTGTGTGTGCGTGCACACATGCACGTGTGTGTGCAGGTAGTACCATTTCCCACACTGATTTACCTCTCTATTATCCAAAGACTGGGATGGTCTGGATCCATCTTTTCCAAAGGCATGCCAAGTCTCCCCCCCAATCCCCTACAAGACAAGTTCTCAGGATTTAAATCTCTGGGTCAGAATATGCTATATACCTACAGTACAAGGAAGAGAAAGGGAAGGGTCTTTTGCCCTTGTCTCTATAGCAGAAGCTAAGTGAGGGTCTCGGTTCCTATCTAAAAATTTACTCCCTTTAAATTCTCTTTTGAGTTTCACTATATTCAAATCCCTTAATAATAATAATTTTATTCAGTAAAGTCCCTTTAGTTTTTTAAAGTTTAAAGAATGAAATGAGAGAGGGAATGTCAGAAGCAGAAAGCTTTAGGCCTCCCAATTTCCAAGTAGCTCAGTTGGTTAAGCAGCTGCCTTCGGCTCAGGTTGTGATCCCAGGGTCTTGGGATCGAGTTCTGCATCAGGCTCCTTGCTCGGCAGGGAGCCTGCTTCTCCCTCTGCCTTTGCCTGCCACTCTGCCTGCTTGTGCTCTCTCTGACAAATAAATAAATAAAATCTTTAAAACACACACACACATACATACACACACATCAGCCAAACAAATAAGCAGATTTTACTATGCACACAGAAGATCCCTTATGATATACTACAAATGTTATTACTTCAAAATATCTAAAGGAAAAACCAATCTATATTGGTAAAAAGTTCAAGTTTAGTTCATTTACAGTACAGGTCAGAGTCTTGCTAAATAAACAAAAATAGAATTGCAAAGAAATTATGTGCTATATGCACACAGAGAAGTGGATATCTTACAAATTCATGGTTTTACCATAATCAGTTTTAATAAATACAAATTACCTAAATCTCACACACTAATGCAAAGACTTTAAAAATACTAAAAAATAATTATTACTTTAAACAGATATCTTAGACTCTAGTTTACAGAATTAATTACAACCTTCTCTCCTCTTTCATATATAAAATGAAAGGCCAAAATTCTAGTTAGGAACATCGAATTTAATGAGGTCTTACTGTATGAAAACTCATGTGATCACAAAAAGTAGTGAGGAATGTTCACAAATCCTACTTGTGTCAAATGTCACAAAAATGCTATTTTTATCTTAAAAGGAACTGAAAATGGCATTGCAGTACCACTTGGAATCTTATAAAAATCAAGGTAGAAAAGCAGTAGGTCATTTGAGTTTTGTTATTTGAATGTTCCAATGCACAAAGGAAAAGCAGAAAGTGCAAATGAAATTCTCTGGACATGTACAGATCATTTCTGCCACAAGGGCAAGCAAGTTCTTCAGTGGAAAGCCTCAGGAGTCGCCAACCATTGGTAATTCTACCCTCCCAGAATTCAGGCAGGGTAGAATTGTAAGAGTCACGGTTTTCCACAACTCTCTGGCCATTGAGCAATACTTACTTGCCAAGAACTTTACAATTTGCTATATTTTAGAAAGCCTTCTGAAACAAACCGATAGAGCCACATGAAATGAAAAGACAAAAAGCTCAGAATCTGGGACTCAATTCACCAAAAAATGTGTTTGGGTGAATAGAGGCTCAGATAATTACTCATATTCTGTCTGACCAATTGCCTCAGTACTGAACTTACACAGGAGAAATACTCAAGTTCATAGTTTATCACATTAAAGCTCTATGATGTAACTATTTTCAGAAATAGACACATCATTGGTCAAATCCAATTAAATAAAAAAACTCTGGGGTCTTGAGGCAGATAATACAAAAAGAAGTACTATAATAGTTAAACTTTTAAATGTATAAAGATGAATTCTAAGAAATACCATGGGCTATCATAATTAGAAAATTACATCATACACAAAGCTTGCCTGTCAATAGTTTATTGTATTTCAAAGAACATACAGAAGACTAAAACCTGATGAAATGATGCATAGGGCTTGAAAATAATGAAAAAGCCTATTAATGACTACTTTTCTACCCCCAGGTTAATTTGCAGAAAAGTAATTTTAAAAACACTAATACTACAGAAAAACTGGTATGTATCACGATGCTTATAGAGCAGACATCAGTCTAAATGACATAGATATTCGATTTTTGGATGCCAATCCATTTTGTGAAACATCATCCAAACAAGATTTAAGTGAATTAGG
Organism: Ailurus styani; assembly: GCA_002007465.1. Lineage (NCBI taxonomy): Eukaryota > Metazoa > Chordata > Mammalia > Carnivora > Ailuridae > Ailurus > Ailurus styani. Next base: position 1,131,071 of record LNAC01000122.1, read on the forward strand.
TGTGCAAGATTAACAGAGAATTGCATGTTTAAGAACTAAACTATAGAGCTTTATAATAAGATTATTAAATGTATTCCAAAAGTATTCACTTTATTTCTATGGGAGAATATCATTTGCCTATTCTAATAAAAACAGTAATTTTTTTCTGTGAAGTTATAGTTTAAAATAGCTTGATGGTATAAAATACATTATAGAAGATGTCAATATTTGGGCATAAAATACTAAAAAAGAAACCGGCACTTGGGTTCACACTAATTAAACAGGCCTCTTCTCCCCTATGCAATACCAGTTTAAGAGTAAAATTAAAATAAAGTTACCCAAATGATGTAATACCATCTGTAAGAAAATTTTTAAAATCAACTTTGGTGTCCATAATGTCAAGAAAACAATATATCACAATGTTAAAAAAACAAAATGACCTATAGAATTTGTTCCTTTCCCCACTGCTGCCCCCTGCCCCTCTCCCCAATGTTCTTGAGAGAGAAAGCTTTTTCTACCATATTGTTAACAATTGGCTTACAGTTATTTGGAACTCAAACTCATAAAACTGGGTATTAACTGTATAACAAATACCACTGCCTCATCTATAAACCAGACACATGCAAAAACATGTAAGAACATCACCTTACCTTTTGGGTTTTATTCCAGCTCTTAAAAAAGAATTTTTTAAGGAAATTCAAGAACGGTCTAGCAAAAATTCAAGAATGGTGATTTTATTTAGTTTATGCCTTTGAAAATCCTTCATATTTTGGTGAATTTATTTAGATTCTTAGTTTTTATTCTTTTTTACAGCAACAACAAAAATTTGTCTTGCTAATGCATCAAAATTTTGCCTTGCTAACACATCACTACCAACTAACTGTATGTGTAGACTATAAAACTTACCCAAAGGAGAATTCGTTCAAATAAAATGGACAGTTTGTCTTTGAACTCACAGGTCTTAAGCAAAGCAGTTTTTACATGACTTTCTGCCTTAAGGAAAATGGCCAATTTATATTAAGGAACAAAGATATGAATCTCATCTCAAAACTTAACCCAATATGGCTCAATGAATAAAATTAATTAAATAAAAACTATCTATGAGAGAATAACTCATACTGAGCACACAGAATACTGTTTAATAATACTGTTATTTACTACTGGTGAGCAAATCCATTAGATGAGAAAGAAATGTCATTATCAGGCAACCATGTAAAACTATTAGGTGAAGGTGCTTTAGAAAAGAGAATCAAAAGACCAAGCCGGAGGATTCACAGACCTGTACCCCTGGGGCAAAGAAGAAATAAATAAATAAATAAATAAATAAATAAATAAATAAATAAATAAAATGAAGGAAAAAAAAAAAAGACCAAAAGACCTCTAGGTCTAAAACAAACAAGCAAAAAGATACTATAGGCATGTTTGTATTCTGAGGAAGTGGTACATAATTAAATATCAATAAAGGTACAAGATTTTTGGGTCTGGTAAATACATAATTCAACAAAATTTACATTATCAAATAGTTCAATTTCCTAGAGCATCATAACAAGCAACAGTAAAAACAGAATTTTCTCTGGTTCAACATAACCTAACAGTAACAATATATTGCTTAAAAGAAAGAAAAAAGCAGAAATCAGATTACCAAAATAAATTTCACCTTATATAAATTTTACTTGCTATTTTTTTTCATTTTTTATTTAAATTCAATTAGCTAACATATAGTACATCATTAGTTTCAGATATAGTACATCATTAGTTTCATCATTAGTTCAATAATTCATCAGATGCATATAACACCCAGTGCTCATAACATCACATGCCCTCCTTAATGCCCATCACCCAATTACCCCATATTTTTTATAGTATTGATTAAATGTCACGAGTTTTATTATTAGAAAGTTATTTCCAATTGAATAAAAGCTACCTTTTATTAAAATAATTACATAAGATCTAGACAAATACAACTGAATAATTTAAACAATATTAACATTTTTTAAACATGCTAGCCTAAAATCACTCTACTGGTACACTAACAATGTAGAAACTTCCTATTCTAAGTATTTATCATAGTTAAAAAAAAAGAATGCAACATATCAATTATTTTGGAAAGTATATTTTAGAAAAGCAAAACTGATAAACCACTTTAATGTGCCTTAGCAGAGACTCACTACTCACTTAGCCATAAAAAAAACGAGTAACTTTAAAAGTAGTTCATTACTTTGGCATACCATATCTAGTATGCTCTTACATAAAAAGACAATCCATAATCCTAATTTCTTGTTTCTTTTTTTTTTAAGATTTTATTTATTTATTTGAGAGAGAGAGAGAAAGCACGAGTAGGCAGAGTGGCAGGCAGAGGGAGAGGGAGAAGCAGGCTCTCTGCTGAGCAGGGAGCCCAATGTGGGGCTTGATCCCAGGACTCTGGGATCATGACCTGAGCCGAAGGCAAACACTTAACCAACTGAGCCACCCAGGCGTCCCTTGTGTTTCCTTAATATAGTATTACCAAAGCATCTGGATACACAGTTCTAGAAGAAAATTCTAGGAATCCAAATGAGTAATTAATGGGAGAAATTTCTTGCAGTTCTCCTTATTTGATGAAAACTGCAACGTTTCATAAGTTGTTCTAAACAGTGATCCAAAAGCCTTGTGTCTCATCCTAAATGCAAAATCTTCCACTAGCAGAATCAAGACAAAACTCAGTCTTGCATCATAGTTTTTAAAAAAGGTTGCTTCTAATGATTCAAGATTATTCATATAAATAGTTATAGAATATTTGTTGAAAGGAAAATTCAGATGGAAGAGAGTTACCTTTTGGTTCCGTGACTTTAATAACCTAATCTCTGCAGTTTCTGCTACTATCGAGCTATTTCACTACTTTAAAAAATATAAAAATTGGGTGCCTGGGTGGCTCAGTCAGTTAAGCGTCTGCCTTCAGCTCAGGTCATGATCCCAGGATCCTGAGATCAAGTCCCACATTGGGCTCCCTGCTGAGCAGGGATCTGCTTCTCCCTCTGCCCCTCCCCCCTTCTTGTGTTTGTGCACGCGTGCTCTCTCTCTCTTGCAAAAATAAATAAATAAAATCTTTAAATATATAATATTAATAATATATTATATAAAATATATAATTAATAGATATAATTTCCTGCATTTATATAGATAAATGCAGGAAAGTTTTTTTTTAGACCTCAAGTTTTCACATCAAGAACATAGAAATCAGAAATCTAAGCCCTTGCTTACACTGGCTGTCAGCACAGAGAGATAGCTGAGATGATACAGTCTTACTTAATAGTTCAATATAATCATAAAAGTATGCCACCAGCATTCAAAACAAATGCAGCTTCATCTTTCACCAGAGTATTTCCTAATCACTTGGAAATGGTAACTGTATATCATAGGGGAGAGACAGCAGTCTTGGGGAAAAGTTTCAATCTTCTGGAAAGCCAAGGAAGTAAAAGGATCTCATAGCCACTTTGATGAATCCAAGGAGAAGTATGAAAAAGTTACTACTCAAAAGACTATCTTACCCAAATGGTATTGTTCCTTCAGTTCCTAGCCCTACAGAGTTGTTAGACCTTGCCTCAGGTTTTGTCTTCACCTATTAATATTACCTTATTAGGGCTGGGTTTGAGCCAGTTAAGACTTCGTTCTGGAGATTTCAGATAGAAAATGAGACATCTGGGGTATTGTTCCTCCTAGATTTGATGAGAAGGAAAGGTATAGCTAGGTGTTGTTTGCTAACTATCCATCTCAAACTTAGCAGAAGATATTAAAGCATGGGACTCATTATCAAGATTTTTACTTTGTTGGCTGTTTTCTTTTCTTTCTTCTTCCCTCCCTCCCTGTTTTGTTCTCCTCTTTTCTTTTCCCTTTCCCTTTTCCTTTCCTTTCTTCCTTCCTTCCTTCCCAACTATAGCTTTCAAATACTCACTTTAGCTTTTAATAAGCAAGGTTACTCATGGAAAGCACTTCAGTTTTTCCTCTAGGAATCTTCACTATGAAATTCTTTAGTTTTCTGTCCCAAGAGGCTGCAATAGCAAGGCAGGTGATTTGCATGTGACAGCATGCAGCTCAGAGCATGACTTAAGCAGAAGAAAAAATGTGATTATGTTTGGAGTTGATGTTGCAGACATGGAAAAGGTAAAAGTATTGATTCCACGTTGAAAGTACACAGGCTTCTTGTCATGACTATCTGTGTTCAAATTCATTTTGATATATGTTAGTAAGCCAAAAGCCAAGCCCAAATCAACACACACATTTTAAGCTTCACTCTTAAAGTTAAAAAGAAAAAAAAAAAGTTCTCGAATTTTCATACTAAACTTATCTGAAAATTTATTGTCCTATGTTATTCTCAGTTAAAGCAATTTTTTCACTACTCAGCACTTGCATATAGAAAAAATCAAATATATGTAAATGAGAATTCCTAGAAATATAAAGGATGAATACTGACTGCTAAATAAATTATGTGAACTAAATTTCTAATATGGATTTTTTTTCTATATCAGGCATAGCACCAAAATATCATGGCCTGAGCCATAATTTTAGCATCTTCATCATTCAGAACTGCTTAACAAACATCTCACCCGCCTAATATTAACAAGAAATAGTGGGCAATTAATAGTCAGATCTTCCATTGCTTTCCCATTTTTTCATGAAACTTCCTCAAAAAGTCCTAAAACAGAATTATAAGATGAGTTCTGAAAACCAATTCTGATAAATTTTATTTCTCTAAATAAAGGTTGTTTTATATCGAAGGCATCCATTATCAACGTTAATCTTGCAGACCCCAAAAAATTGTTTCAAAGGACTACCAGTCCTATCAACATAGTTATCCAATGAATGCAAGGATGACGTTCCAATTCCAAAGTTTCCTGCTTCTGGTAACCTTACCAATTCCAATGCTAGGCACAAACCTATTTTACTAATGTTAATTATAAATCATATCAGAATTTTACTCTTATAAGTAGTTGAATAATTCTTATAATCTGCTTGACTTAAATAAATTGAAAAAGTGATTCCATGAAAACATTACTAGTCAAATCTCCCAACAGTTACACGAAGATGTCACTCCAAAAACAATATTTACCTAGCTGTTGCTAGATTCTGCTTAACACAGTATAACCTACATTTTAAAACTGAAACACATCAGACCAGTCACACAGGAGGCTGGAGTATCAGAGCAATAGTTGCTACATGTATGCTGTAAAATCTCATAAATTAATCCATTCTTATGTAAAAGCATTATGCTTTTATTGTTAAATAGCAAACATTATTAAGAAATAAAACTTTTTAATTAACATATTTGTACCTTCACTGATCTGGTTCTCTGATGAAACCACACTTCTTGAGGGCAAGGGAGCAACTGGACTTGAGTTTTCCACTGCCTGCCTCTTCTCAAAACTAAACTCTGGAAGTCTTGGAGCCTGAGGTCTAGTTTTTCTTGCAGGATTCAAGAAAAAACAGTAGGCACATCTAAAAGCTGCAGAGAATTAAAAAAAATCATAAACCAAAATAAATTCAAGGATTAATGAGATAATTTTCAAGATTGCTTTTGCAAAGTAGTCAAAGAACCCTTCAAAAATTATTTATCCCCTGTGAAATTACTTTAATTTTAATAATATGGCAGGTGCTCTAACAAAAGCTAATTTTCAAGCACACTTTCTAATTATTATTAGAATCAGAATATTAATTTTAAAACAGAAAAGATCGTAAGTTACACAGCAGGTTATCTAATAGCAAAACAATCTATAATAATCTAAAATGTATTACAGAAATTCTATTTCTAGTCACCAGAATCATTAGGTATTTTAAAATCCAGAACCCTACTCACTTGCCCAAGAAAATGTAGTATGTCATATTTGAGAAGCATAATTAATTTAGTGCAATATTTTTTTAATAGTAGCTGCACATGAGAATCATCTGAGGTCCTTTAAAAAAAAAAGCCTACCCCCATCCCCCCAGATCAATTAAAACAGACTCTTCGTAGGTGGGTCCTAGGCATGATAATCTTTAAAAGCTCTTCAGGTGATTCTGATACACAGTGAAGTTTGAGAAAACTGACCTAGAAGTTGTACACTGTATGAGGAAAACAATTGCATTGTTTTTCCTGCTTTGCTCTGGGTTCTAAAATAAGAAAAATATGCCTGAAAAATACATACAGGGATAGCTATACATACATAGTTCCTATGTAAAGTGACATTACATAGGAACTGGCATAGAATGAAATATTTAAGGGTAAAATATTTAAATCTAACTGCCCAATAATTCTTACCAATGTATTCAAATTCTTCTTTCAGAGCCATGCCATTATGAGAAAAGCACTGCTGACATATAAGGGCATACCTATACAAAAAGAAAAAATGAACGTATCAGTTACAAATGCAGACAAAGCTGATGGAAAGGCTACTTCAGCCATCACAGCTAACTTACATTTCAGCATAGCAAAATAAGTCATAACAGTTTAGATGTTACTTAGTAAACAATGAACAATACTCTTTAAACATAACAGTCAAAATTTCAACCCTTTTAAAATATAATTTACACACCAAATTAAAAACAAACTAAGCAACAGCCAAATGAATATATCCTTACTAAGTTAACAGAAACATATTCAATAACAGAACACTTAAATTTCAGTATTTCCTAGCCTATATTTCTGGGGATGGCAGTCCCCAAATCTGTGGCCAGGTAAGACTGGAAAAGATAGAACCCCTTAGAGATTCACAATGACTGTTATTAAAACCTCTGAGAAGTCTGTAATAAAGAAATGAATTTAATTTGTTTAGTCCAATCAAAGTTCATATATATCATGATTCCTATACCTATCCCAGTTATACATCTTCTTCATTTCTTATTTATATACTCTCTCTGTTCTCTGTGTATGCACTTAACAAATACTTAGCCCTATCAAACAACAACATATCTGTTTGGAATAACATACAATTTATAATATTAACATTAAACTCAGTCCTTTTATTAAAATGATAATATTCACCATAACCTTACGAATATCTACTCTACCATCCTAAGTATTTTTTATCATTTTTTTTAAAGATCTTATTCACTTACTTGACAGAGAGAGATAGATCACAAGTAGGCAGAGCAGCAGGCAGAGAGAGAGGGGGAAGCAGGCTCCCCACTGAGCAGAGAATCCGATGCAGGGCTCAATCCCAGGACCCTGAGATCATGACCTCAGCCAAAGGCAGAGGCTCAACCCACTGAGCCACCCAGGCGCCGTCTAAGTATTTTTTGAAAATCTACACTATGACACTTGCTCTGCTTACATCATCCCTATCCTCCTCGGGTTATCATAAAAATCAAATAAGATAATAAGTGGAAAAGCATTTTGAGAACTAAAAGTGTCAAATATGTAAATTGTCCTCACCATTGTTAAAATCATCACCATCACCAATTCCAGTACTGACATCTATAAAACTCCACTTCTTACAACCTACCAAGTTTACACTATTTGTTTGCTCTTCAAGCTTAAAAGTTTCAATGAAATGATACTATTTCTCTAAAAATAATGTCATACAATGTTATTTTGTTTGCTCTATATATTTTGCAATATTTTATCTAGATACTTTAACCAAATTCTTACTGAAAAACAACTGAATATGTACTCTTTGAAGGGCTATAAAACATTCTATTATGTTCTAAAATCAGGAGATAGGAGCCACAGAACTGCAGAACATCTACTGCATACACACACACACACACACACACACACACACACACACACACACACACACACACACACACACACCCTGACCAATAAACTCATTTCCCTCATTTTTATTTACCTACCACCTTAATAAGCATTACCTGTTCTGCGGACCATCACCAACTAAATATTCAACAATTCTATCCAGAGCACCTCTTTCTCGTGGGAGAATGGGCCTTGCTAAAGGTGGACCCGGAGGATGAAGACCTAGTAAATAAAGAAATATTTATGTATTTGTATAAAATACATTTAAATTTTAATTCCATTACCAAGCACTACCCATGCTTGTCAGAACTTTTGAAAGATTTTAATAAAAGAAAAATACATCTCTTCAGGGCATTCAAGTTTTCATTAAAAATATTACACCACAAAAAATGTTAAATTATGTTCTATATCAAAACCACCAACATAATCTATTAAGAAATGAAACTATGTTGGGCTCTGTACAAACTAATTTTTTAAGTGCCCAGACTCTTATTAAAGAGGGCACTTGTTGTGAAGAGTACCAGGTGTTGTATGTAAGTGATGAATCACTGAATTTGGCTCCTGAATTCTACTGAATTGCACTGTATGTTAACTAAAACTTAAAAAATAATTTAAAAATAAATAAAAAATCTAAAAACATGTATATACATGCATGGATAGATAAAACAAAATAGATTTTTGTAGGATTATACAAGTAATAAAATATTTTAACAGATAAATAAATAAATAAATAAATAAATAAATAAATAAATAAAATGCCCAGACTCTTAAAATCTTATGTAATAACAAATTAGGAGATTAGGAGACTTCCATTTGGGGCAATAATAGAGTCACAGGGTTCAAATTTACCTTCCCACCTAAATTAAAATACTGTGCAAAATATATCATGAAACAGTTTTAAAGACACTGGGTATCAGGCAATGTAGGATAAAGATCCCAGAGAGACCAAAAGAAAATGAATTCTACAACTGCTCCAGCTTGTTGCCTGGAGAAAATTTCCAGGGAGCAGCTCAGGGAGGATAAATCAGCTGAAATGTATCAGCATCCCCGAGCTTGAGGAGATAAAGCTGGAACTCTGGGGAAACCAAGGCAGCTTGGGTTCATAGGAAGAGAATGCACCAAGCAAGAATACCGAAGATCTACAGAGGAGCCCCTAAGACTGTTCAACATACTACTGACTGGCACATGTGTACAATGAAACCATCTGAGTACACAGAAAAAACTGCCCCCAAATATTAAAGGTAACAGTGTTCACATGGAGTCAAAGTATTCCATGTTTCCTCAGCAGCCAGAGTGGAAAACATCATAACTCACAGGTTATTGGATTAAGTATTCAAAGGACCTTTGTATAAAGGACATAAAAACATCCAGCATTCAATAAGATAAAATTCATAATGCCTGATACCAGATCAAAAATTATCAGACATGCAAATAAGCAGGAAAATACAACCCATAATGAGAAAAATCAACCAAAAATGATGTAGAAATGACAGTTTATAGAGTTAGTATACAAATATATTAAAACATTTATTATGACCATATTCCATATGATTGAGAATCTAGAGGAAAGATTCAATGTGGTAGTCAAGACATGGAAAAAATTCAAAAGACCCAGACTGAACTTCTACAGATGAAAACTACAATGTCTACAATGAAAAATCTGCAGATGGGATGAATAGCAGTTTGGACATTACAGGGGGCGTGGAAGTAAACTTGAAGATATAGTAATAGAAACCATACATAATGAAACACAAAGAAAAGCCTGAAATTTTTTTAAATAAAAAAATTATCAGCAAGCTGTGGAACAACCACAAGCAGCCTAATATATATATAATTGGAGTCCATAAGAGAGAGAGAAAAAACAATACTTGAAGAAATAACTCACAAGAATTTTCCAAATTCGATGAAATCTATAAACCCACAAATCCAAGAATAGCAACAAACCCTAAGCACAAGAAACATAATTTTGCACCAAGGCACAGACAATCAAATTGCTTAAAACCAGTGATAAAGAGAAAAATCATAGCGTAGTCAGAAAAAGATACATTTTATACAGAGAAACAAAGGTAAGAATGACAGATTTCTCATCAGAAAATAAGCAAACCAAAAGACAGTGAAGCAATATTAAAAGAAAAACTATCAGAATTCTGTATTAGTAAAAATATCTTTTAAAAACGAAAGCAAAATGAAGACTTTTTCAGCATACAAAACTGAAAAGAATTCATCATTAGCAGAACTGCACTATAAAAATGTTAAAAAACAGAAAAATGACACCAGACAGAAAGACGTAGCACAGAGGAGATAACAGAAATGGTTACCATATGGGTAAATATCCAAAACTCTTAAAAAATAATTGATAGCTTAAAGGAAAAATAATCATTTGTTGTAGGGTTATTAAATATATTTCAGTAAAATGTATGGCAACAATAGCACAAAGGGAGAGGAGAAACCTGAGTATACTGTCATTAGATCCTCAAACTGTTTGTGAACTGGTGTTATATTACTTGAAGATGAACTATCATAAGTTAATGAAATATACTATAAACCCCCAAAGACCCACTAAAATAATATGAAAAAGTCATACAGCTAGTAAGGCAATGAAAAAAGATAAAATAAAATGATAAAGATACTCAAAATTCAAAAGAGGGCAGAAAATAAGAAGAAAAGTAATAGAAGAGAGGAACAAATAGAAAAAAAATAGCACAATAGATTTAAACTCAAACCCAAATATACCAATCCTGTTACATGTATGTAGCCTGAACGTCCTCGTTATTAAGCCACAAATTGTCAGAATAAAAAAGCAAGACCTGATATATGTTGCTTACAAAAAAAAATTTAAATACAAAAACACAAATAGATTAAAAATAAATGATAGAGGGGTACCTGTGTGGCTCAGGTGATTAGGCATCCAACACTTGGTTTCAGCTCAGATCGTGATCTCAGGGTTGTGGGACTGAGACCCATGGGGGGCTCCACACTTGGTGTGGAGTCTCCTTGGGATTCTCTCTCTCCCTCTGTCCCTCCCCCCCGCTTGTGTTCTCCCTCTCTCTCTAAAATAAATAAATCCTTAAAAGTAATAGTAAACAAATAAATAATAGAAACTATATTTATTTAAATATGCTAACACTAATCAAAAGAAATCTGGAGTATCTGTATTAATAGCAAACAGAGTAGACTTCAGAGAAAAGAATATTATTAGGGATAAAAAGGGTAATTTTATAAGGACAAAGGAGTCAATTCCTCAAGAGAGCATAATAATCCTAAATATATATGTGCATCATAACAGAGCTTCAAAACACATAAAGCAAAAAAATTAACAGAAACTACAAAAAGAAATAGACAAATACATATCTTGTGTGTGTGTGTGTATATACATTATATATATGCTTGTGTATATATATACAACACTATATACATATTTATACACATGCACACACAGTAGTACAGTTGGAGATTTCAACAGCTTCCTCTCAGCAATTGGCAGAATAAACGCAGAAATCCGTAATGATACAGAAGACCTGAACAACACTATGTGCTACCAACTTGTCCAAACTGACATTTATAGCCATTCTATCCAACAGGAACAGAATATATTCAAGTGAATATAAAACATTTACCAAGACAGATGATATTCTGAGACATAAAACAAGCCTCACTATATTTAAGAAGATTTAAACAATATAAAGTATGTTTTCTGACCATGACAGAATTGAATTAGAAATCAGCAACAGAAAGACATCAAGAAAATCTCCAAATCTGTGGAGGGTTCAAAGAAAAATCAAAATGGAAATTAGAAAGTATTTAATGAAAAAACAACATATCAAATTTATGATATGCAGCTAAAGCAGTAGGTAGAAGAAAATTTATAACACTAAAACATCTATAAAAGAGGGTAAATCTAAAATTCATGAATTCAGCTTCCACCATAAGAAATAAAAAAGGGGGCGCCTGGGTGGCTCAGTGGGTTAAAGCCTCTGCTTTCAGCTCAGGTCATGATCTCAGGGTCCTGGGATCAAGGCCTGCATCGGGCTCTCTGTTCAGCAGGGAGCCTGCTTCCTCCTCTCTCTCTGCCTGCCTCTCTGCCTACTTGTGATCTCTCTCTCTCTCTCTCTCTCTGTCAAATAAATAAATAAAATCTTAAAAAAAAAAAGAAATAAGAAAGGAAGAGCAAATGAAATCCAAGATAAACAGTATTAAAGAACAATAAAGAATAAAAATAAAATAGAAAATACAAACATAATAGAGAAAATCTGGTTCTTTTGAGAATATCAAAACTGATAAACCTCTAGCCAGACTAATCAGGGGAAAAAAGGGAAGATACAAAATACTAATATCAGGAATGACAGAAATGGTATAAATCTAAATTGTTTACAAGCATATTACAAATAATTTTATGTCAATAAATTCAAAAGTTACATGCAATAGACAAATCCTTTGCAAGACTAACGACAAGAAATAATTACTCAATATGCTAAAATTTTATAAAGAACTTTTATAGCTATGCTCCTAAGAAATATTAGTCTGTAGATTTTGTTCAATTAAATTTTTAGTTTAAAAACAAACAAATACAACCTTCCACAAAGAAAACACCAGACCCAGATGCTTCAACCTGTAAATTCTACCAAACATTTAAGGAAAAAATAATATAAATTCTACACAAAACTGTCTGTAAAATTGAAGATGAGAGACTACCTTCTTATACCTCTGATACCCAAACCAGACAAAGACATTACAAGGAAAAAAAATACTGCAGACCGATATCCCTAAGGAACATTGACGTAAACATTTTTAACAAACTTTTAGTATATCAAACCTAGCAATATATACAAAAAAATAAAACACCATGACCAAGTCAGATTTATCCCAGAAAAGCAAGGTAGTCCAACATTTAAAAAATCAATCAATGTACTTCACTACATTAACACTACTTTTGCTAAGACAAAAAATAAACTAAAACTCTATATGACCATCTCAATAGATGCATAAAAACATTTGAAAAAATCCATCCTCCATTACTGATAAAAATTTTCAGCTAACTGGAAATTGAAGGGTACTTTCTCAACCTGATAAAAGCTATCTGTGTAAAACAAAACAACAACAGGGGCGCCTGGGTGGCTCAGTGGGTTAGAGCCTCTGCGTTCGGCTCAGGTCATGATCTCAGGGTCCTGGGATCGAGGCCTGCATCAGGCTGCCTGCTTCCTCCTCTCTCTCTCTGCCTGCCTCTCTGCCTACTTGTGATCTCTCTCTCTCTGTCAAATAAATAAATAAATAATCTTAAAAAAACAAAACAAAACAACAAACCCTACAGCTAACACCATGCTGAATTGTGCAAAGGTAACTGCTTTCCTCCTAAGATCAGCAATAAAGAAGGTCTGCTTCTTCCTTAGATTAGAAAAGAAGAAAATTATCTTTATTCACAATGTGGTAGTCTATGCAAAATACTATCAAATCTATTAAAAAACTAATAAAACTATTAAGTTTAGCAATAGTATAGAAGACCAATATATAAAAAATCTATTGTATTTCTATATTAGCAATGAATAACTGGAGGTAGTAAAACAAAGCCATTTGCAATAGGCTTGAAAATTGGGAATAATTACATACACATTTAACCAAGAAAATATGCAAAACCTAAATACTGCACACTACAAAACACTGCTAAGAAAAACTGAAGATCTAAATAAATAGAGATATACTGTCTTCATGTAATAAACTAGGCAATATCAGAAGAGACAAATGGAGAGTGGAAAAATAACCTAGTTTTAATTAATGATTTATATCATATAAAAAACATTAACAAAAATAAAGAACTATGAATTATAACTCCACAATTTTTGAAAACTGAAAAAGAACTGTTTGTAGGAGATACTCTGAACTAAGAGACAACACAGAAGGCAGCACTGAGAAGAAAGTGAGAGAATAAAATAAATAAGTGATACTTGCCTCTGTAAAGCAAGGCAGGATAAACATAAGAATAAGATGGGCAGCAATGAAGGTTTACACGAAGACCTTATAGAAGACTTTGCCACAAAATGAGAACTTGTTGGATTAAGCCTTACAGTATAAGGATACGAGGTTTTCACAATGATTGTGACAAAACTTTAAAGCCCTCAAGAATAGTTTTAGAGTAGCAATACTGTATTAATATTTTAAAGGCTAATAAAAAGAGATGTGCCTTGTAAATAATCACAAACCTAAAGGTTGTTGCCACCTAAAAAAGGGCAAATGATGTCAAAATTGTAGCAATTAACAAATGAAATTTAGGTTCTAGAGTAAGTTCTTTGTATAACAAATCAAGAACACTTTTCAGATTTCATCAGATGTTATTGGTTTACTTGTATTAACAACATTCAATCATTTACAATCAAAAAGTATATTTGAATGCAGAATTAAGTGTCATCCTTCATTATCAAATTTTCAACTTAAATAAGTATGCCAAATTATATCTTGAAAGCATTTAAGTCAAATTAACTTTTGCTGGAATATTTTACTTCTATATGTTTAAAATGAAAATGTCCATAAAGGAATCTGGACATATAAAACAGCAGATTTCATAAAAATATCTTAAATGTTGTGCATACTAATATCTTTTAAAATAACACATCTTCATATCTATGCTATTATAGATAACAGTAATTAATACAAACATCAAGAGCAATCATTGTAGGAATACTGGTCATTTTTACACAGCTTGGCAAATTATCAAGTACCTGCTGGTTATTAACTTTCAAACATATGGGAGCCCTGTGGTAATACACATTAAATTGATTCTCTTCCACAAATATAGCATAATGAAAAAATGAATTATTAATCTTCTCTATAAGAAATCATTTAACTCATTCATATTTTTGGCAATGTACAACTTAATCTTTTACATGGAAAACAAATTAAAAACTTTAGTAAAATGTTTTATTTACATGATCATGAAATTTAGGCCATTGTTTCCTCTATAACCCTATTCTTTTATGTACAGTACAGTTTTTATTACTTTATATGAGTTGCCAAACTTTTATTTCCTTAAAACTCAAATACACAAATGTATATAATTCATCCATTCTCACACAAAAAAACTTCTTCCATTAAACTACCAAGAACTTTACAAATCATGGTATCTCAAATCAATCAAATAACAACAGAAAGATAAATAATTTTCAATCAACTTAATTTTTCTCAATTTCACAAAATATATGGCTGCCTTAAGTGACATCATTATATGTCAAGTTTAAAAGTATTTTTTCAATAACTACTTTAAAAGTTATGATTTATATACATTTTATTTGTAGCCAGCTTTAATTTGTTTATAAGTTAACAGTTTTCTAGTTTTCTAAAATCTTACACTCCTTTTCGTTGAAGGAAAAGCAGGGGAGAAAAAACTACTCTCATAGTAACATTTAGATTGCTTTTATAATATAAGGGCCCTGAATACCTGATATCAACTACTGACTAGCCTCAAAATCATTATAAATTATGTTAGTAATTAGTCATGAAATATCAAGGTAATTTAAATTAGAATTAAATATCCTAAAATAAGTAAATAATTTACTATCATATTCAAGAATCTGACATGGAAATTTATATAAAATAATGTGATCTGCTGAAGCACTAGACTTCCATGTCCCATCACACTCCAAAAGAAAGCTGAAGGATAATATAATCAATTACACTCCAAAAATGGGATCTTCCCCTAGAGATCTACATTGATAAAAGAGAATCCAAAGAAATGAAATAGAAAAGGTAGTTGTTAATTTAATAGAACTTTATGCTAAAGTAGCTGTCAGAAAATACTAAGGTTCGACAACTTAATAAAAGAAAAATCTAACAGCCCATATTAACAATAATAGTATTGTTATAATAGTATAGTAATGCAGAAGTAGTCTTCCTGGAATATGCTGTCATGTTTAAAAATATATGTGAAGAGTTTAGCAAAAAGCATGAATATATTCCAAAAGTGTTCTCTTCTATCCCCATTTTATATAACTCTGGAGCCATTCTAAAGCAGAATATAAAAAGATATGCTATACCGTTGACTACAGAATACTACAAAGTTTTATTGCCATTTAAACAAAGAAGCCATAACAGTTAAATGAGCTCAAGAAATAGGTTTCAGTATCACAAGGTGCCAGCTGTAAAGAGTTATGGCTAATTGAATATGGAACTCCTGCTTAATCAGATAACTGCTCTGCTATTTCCAAATGAAATGCCATTTCCATACTGCCTGAAAATGGCCCGTTTTATTGGTAACCAGAGAAAACAATATAAACTGTAAATAACATTAAGTGCTCTGTTTACCCATTCCAGGCACTGAAGTAGCAGGGGATCCAAGACGTCTTGGTAACACATTTGATGATACGGCTGGAGTAACAGTTCTTTCTGGGGGTCCACCAGGGGCCGAACTGTCCTTTGGTGGTCCAGGAGATACTGGAACTTGTGCAGGAGGGCCCTGGCTAGAGCTTGGTGGTGTTGGAGAAAGGTTTCTCTGAGCTGCAGTTCGCTGACGAATCTCTGAGAATAAGAATTAAAAAGTGCATTTTTGATTTAATATCCATATAGCCAATACCACAAAATGATTCACGTTTAATAAAGTTTTGTAGCACCAGAAAGCATCTGAAGGGTCACAACTTCTTATAATAAGTTTATGAGATGTGACATTGAAAACTGACTATAACAGAGTACTCCGTTTCTGACCCTACACTTCCAATTGCCTATATTTATGCAAAAGCCTTGACCTAAGTCTATCTACAGAGATCACATTTCAAAATAAATTCAAATAAAATAGTCAACCAATTATGTGTCATGTCTTTTTATAGTAAACCTCCCTAATTTATGATAAGGGAAAGTAAGTTTATCAGAATTTGTGAAAACTCTAATGAAAATGGAAGATTTCTTTCTTCAAGATAAGAAAAATGTTAACTCTTAAGAAATGAGTAAGTATACTCTGGAATTATGAAATAATTTATGATGTATTTAATCTAAGTAGTCATAGAAATGCTGAAAAAGTAGTCTTTACTATTAGATACTATTCCCAATCTCTTTACACTATTACTATCTTTTTGGTAATTTTTTTTTTTGCCAATACATTCAATAAAGGAAAACTTCCACTCTGCATAAAGAGTATCATCATAAATAAATCTTATCTTTTAGTTGCAGAAATTACAAGATTTTCTTTAACAAGGGCTGGTAAATGTGCCAAATCCAGGCTCCTGCCTCTTTTTGTAGTTTTATTAAAACACGACAATGCTCTCTTGTTTATATATTGTCTATAGCTGCTTTATTTTTTTTATTTAATTTTATCTTTTCAATGTTCCAAAATTCACTGTTTATGCACCACATCCAGTGCTCCATGCAATATGTGCCCTCTTTAATACCCACCGCCAGGTTTTAGAAGAGCTGTAAGAAGATTTCTTTACAAGAAATCATATGGCTGTCAGAGTCATTTACTGTATTTACTATCTGGCCCTTTACAGAAAGTTTCATGATCCCCTACTCCATAACACAAAATTCAATTCTATCATTTCCCCTCCCCACCAATATCTTACTTGAATGTTGATGGTAAGATCTCAAGAAGTTCTTATTGCTTTTTAATTCTACATATCAACTTAAATTATCACAAATCCTGAAATAGTAGGCTGAAACTAAAGAAGTTAAATTTTAATTGGCATGACTGGTAAAAATGCATACTTCCAGAAGCAAAATATTTTAAATTTGGACTCTATTTGACAGTTAAAGATTTTCATGAAGAGTTAATTGCAACTGAAAGTACAGCTCTAGCATCAGGTTTCAGTTCACTACAATCTAGCAGAAAAGTTTGGTTAGAATCCTGGCTGTAGCTTATAGCATTACATGACTTCAGATGGGTTAATTTCACTAAACCTCTCTTTAGCTGTAAATTTAGGACAGTAATATTAACTAATTTTTATAAGGATTAAATGATGTATGATAGTTCACATTTATCAAATACATAATATTTCAGATGATGGTGTTTTCACACAAATTGTATTTGAATGACCAGTTAGTGAGCTGTAGTTACTAAGACCAACTAATTTTCCCCTGGCTCTTAATTTAGTCTCTAACCTAGCCATTAAAACAATAAATTACAAGCAGATCATCATTATATAAATGGAACTACCTTTGTATCTGGTTATTTGTCATGCAGTTTATATAGAAATTTTCAGATTTTACCTGATCTAATTGTATCCTAGTATCTCCCCCAAATTAGCTGGTTACTTAATTATCTTTTACTCACAAGGAACCCTTGAAAGGTGGATACACATTGGGAAAGCTATGAAATAATGCAAAAAGTCCTGAGGGGCTCCTGGCTGGCTCAGTTGGTAAAGCATGCAACTCAGTCTCAGGGTTGTGAGTTGAAGCTCCACAGTGGAGCCTACTTTAAAAAAAAAAAAAATGCTGCAAAAGGTACTAAGATCAATGAAATTATATTAAGATTAGGTCATTTAAATTAATTTTTAAAAAACAAGGTATCAAATACTATAAATCATTTTTTAGCCAATTTTCAGGTAAAACTTAACTCCAAAAAAATGACATCTTTCTTCCAGATAAGTAAAAGTTTAACACGTGTCAAACTATATTAAAAGTAATTAATATTCTTTCACTTCTTGAACAAAGACTTGAAACTGCTTTCTCTGAATGTTAATCTAACCTGGGACAATTAATTAAAGTACCCTTTTAACATACATCACTCACATCACTCATGAACTACTGAAAGTTGAGGTCTATAACTAGCTAGGTTAACGAAGGACACCCAGTCTAGCATTCCACAAAAGAGACATGGCTTAATAATTTCTGAATCTAAATTTAGACAGAAAAAGGAAAAAAAATGATATAAAAGAGTCAGGAAAGGGAGAAAACATAGTTTCATTGTTTTCAAAGGAAAAGCAGGTAACAAAGAGTTACAATATCAATAGGTGAAAATAGCTAGCAATACAACACCAAATCTACATTTAGTATGATGTTATTAAATATTCTGGTAGTCTCAATTTAAAACATCTAAAATTTATCTACTTTTAGTTATTTGCCATTCACAAATACTTTGTAATATAATTTAAAACTTTCTGGTATTCAACAAAGTATTATGTTGGTTATATTAAATGCTTCCTGCATTTAAATGTAAAATACCATCCCACAAAAAAGATTTACCAAGCATTTCACATCAAAGTGTTAAAGTATCATAAGGAGTGTTGCATAAGTTCAATTCTTGACTGGAGGATGTTTCAACACCCTTATCAGTGATCATTCACTGATTCAATAAAAATTACACCCACCAAGTATAAGTACATGTCTATAATTTTAAATTCAAAAGGAAGCACACAGAAGCTAAATGAGATTTAAAACTTCTATATTACAATAAACAAAAGAAAAAAAAATTTAAAATAATGATAAAACAGCACCTGGGTGGCTCAGTCAGTTAAAACAATGATAAAACAAGATAGTTGTTCAAAAGTATAGACTCAGCCTGAAATAAGTTAAAAACAAATACCATATGATTTGATTCACATGTGGAATTTAAGAAACAAAACAGGAACATAGAGGGAGAAAAAAGAGGCAATCCATAAAACAGACTCTTAACTATAGAAAACAAACTGAGGGTTACTGTAGGAGAGGTGGATGGGAGGGGATGGAGATGAGTTAAAGGGGTGATGGGGATTAGGGAGAGCACTTGTGATGAGCATGGGGTGTTGAACTGTAAGTGATGAATCACTAAATTCTACACCTGAAACTAATATTACACTGTATGTCAAATGGAATTTAAATAAAAATTTGAAACTACAAAGAAAAAAAAAGCAGACTCTGGGATCAAGCTGTATTGATTTAAATTTCAGCTCCACCGTGTTTATTAGATGTACATGCAGCCTTTTCCAAGTTGCTCACAAAACTCAATTCAGCTTCCTTAGAATACTTACCACTTAACAGTTGTTGTAAAGACTAAATGGGATCAAAGCAATGCAAAGGGCTTAACCAAAATATAGGTACTTAACAAGTACTTAATAAGCAAAAAAAACTATTAGAAGTAGTATTCATCTAAAGGTTCCAGAGATTACAATAAATCAAAAGCTAAGCAATCTAGAATTTATAACGCAAAAGTTAAAATAAAATGTAGATATTAATGTACAAATTAAATGTTTTCCTAAACTTATTTGTGAACATATTTAAATGTGTAAATTCACAATTTATGCAAAAACTTAAATCTAGCTTAACTCTAGCTTGCTCTTAAATAATTCTTGAATTATTGAATTTCAAGAATTATTATTCTTGAAATGTTTTATAATACAAATAATTCTCTTGATTTATCAGATTTTTAAATATTGATTGTTTACATACTTGTAGAGGGTTTTATCTTCATTTGGTATAAAGCTCTAGTAGGAAGAATACCACACTATTTTAGGAGGCCTGGATTTTCATCCTAGCCAATACCATTAGTTCCCTATCCACTCTGGGTTTCAAATTTCTTTAAAGAGTGTTGGCAAAACTACAAAGACAATCCTCATATTTTCCCTAGCACTGGTCAAAGGTTTTCTCAACATGATGTCCAGTTCTAAGCCTCATAAGAAAAAGCATCAAGAAAAATCTTTGAATGATTCACATATGCTAAAGTGGAGATTCTCAAATTTAAGGTGAATTTGGCTCTTTATAAGTGATTATTAAATGCAGTTAAGTGAGATATGGGGATATAGCTTCAGGAGAGTTTCTGTTTTAAAATTTATATAAATTCTGGTCTCTATTGTTTAAGTTTATATGATTCCTTTAAATAACCAAAATAATAAAGACTGTGTACCTGGCATCTCTTCTTTTACTTTCAAAAAATTTTCTAAGGTCTATATTCGGTGTATCATCTTCTACATATCCTACTCATAATAAACTACTTTAAATTCAGCCTCTGCCCTACTTCTCTACTTAAATTGTTTTCTCAATAGGTAGATGACTTTTTAGTAACGAAATGACTCCATAACCACTTCCGTCCCATAGAGGCAAAGGGGAGGAAAGAAAGAGAGAGAGAGAAGAAAAAAGAAAAAAAAAACTTCCCCAACATTTCAGTCCTCAACCTGACACAATCTGTTTTTTGTCCTCTTTCTTAGCTACCACAGTATCACTTACCACTGAAGGCACCATTGGTTTGGTTATCAACAAACTTATCACCATTACTGTTATAGCTACTCTTTACCAAATCCCTGTTATCTACCAGGAACTATAATAGGTGCTTAATGTGAATTTACTAATGCCACCTAATATTTGGACCAACTCTGAGATAATTCCAAACCTCAGTTTTCAAAAGAAGAAACCAAAGCTCAGAAGCTAAGTAATTTGCCAAAAGTCTCACAGTAAATAAGAGATGGAGGCAGGATACAAATCCCAGTTTTTATTACAACGGTGCTCTCAACTCTGTGCAACCTATCAGATTCAATGACCTCATTTGTCTTCTACTTAACCGGACCCTTTGCAGACTATGACAGCAGATGCCATCCCTACTACACTTCAACTTTCTAGACATCAGTTTAGTTCTGCTTTTAACTCTAATCATTCCTTCTGTCTTTTTCCTAAGTTCCTCCTTTCTCCTTTCTACCCATAAGTGTTAATGTTCCCTGGGGTTCTGCCATAGCCTTCTTAACTCTGTTTTCTCTCCCTGGGCAACTTCACTCAATCACATCATTTGAAGAACTATCATCTATACATCCCAATCATTCCTAATCTGTACCTATAGCCTTAACCTTTCTCCTGAGCTCCATATAAAATAATCAATTACCTATAAACCATACCACCTGGATGTCATTTGACTCAACAAAGCCAAAAGCAAATCCACTATCTTCTAAATAAACCTACTACTCCAATTCTTATGTTTCTTATCTTGCTTAAAACACTAACATTTAACCAGCTGCCAAAAACCTAGGTGATATCTGGACCCCTCCTCCCAGTCCCCACTATCCAAATCTAGTATCATCAAATCTTGCCAATCTACTCTTAAATCTTAACTATCTTCTAAATCTCTTCTTTTTCAACTCCGTTGCCACAACTTTATGTAGAGCAGGGCTTTATCTCTTTCCTGTATTAGATAACATCTTAATCAATCTCCATGTCTTCCGCCTTGCTCTCTCCAATCCATTCGCCATATTACAAAAAAAAAAAAAGAAAAGAAAAGAAAAGAAAAGAAAAGTGCTCTAAAATGCAAAGACTCCAGAGACTTTCCATGTTGCATTTAAGATACAGTCCCAAACTCCATAATGTCGCATACAAAATACTTCATAATTATCCCTCCCTCACATAAACACTACCTCCCTTTTTCAGGCATATATCACTATTTGTAGTCCCTCAAGGTAATGACTTGTTTCTCTCTTCTTATCTTTGCATGTGAAGTAGACCTGAAAAGTCCTTTCCCAATGCCTTCTGAAAGCAAATTGTTACTAAAATTTATAATGCATTATGATTTGTACCAACCTTCATTGCGATCCTTAGTATGTTAAGATTATTTGTGTGCACTCTTTTGAACCAAGAGCTCCTAGAGAAAAAAAAACATCTTTGCAGCCCCAGGATTTGGCAAGTAACTAGCATAGAGTATGAGCTTAATAAACATCTATGAAATAAATTTACTTTCCCCCTGCATTTTAATATCAAACTTCCAACTGCCTATTACCCAACTTAGATGGTGTAGTAGGCACAATAATGGCCTCCCAAACATGTCCACATCCTCATCCTCAGAACCTGAAATGTTATGCTACATGCAAGGGGAATTAAGACTGCAGATAGAATTAAGATTGTTAATCAGCTGAATATGTATTGCCTGCTATATCAAGAATGTCAGCCTAACTTCAGATCATACAAATAAGCTACCTTCAAGCAAAAAATATGCTAATCATATATACCACTTTCCAGCCTTTAGTTTACTATTTTGTTCTTCTGCTTTTTAAATTAAGAATACACTTTGCTTACATTATTTATAAACAAATAATCCAATTTAAAAATGAGCAGAGGACCTGAGTAGACATTTTTCCAAAGACATACAGATGGCCAACAGACACATGAAAAGACACTCAACATCACTAATCATCAAGGAAATGAATATCAGCACCACAATGAAATATCACCTCATGCTAGTTAGAATGGCTAGTATCAAAAAGACAAGAAATAACAGGTGTTGGCTAGGATGTGGAAGAAAAGGAAGCCTTGTAAACTGTTGGTAAGAATGTAAATTGGTGCAGTCACTGTGGAAAACAGTATGGAGGTTCCTCAAAAAAATTAGAAATTAAAAGTAGAAATACCATACAACTTCCATTTCTGAGTATTTCCAGAAAAAAACAAAACACTAATTTTCTGAAAAGTTATATACACCCTTATGTTCAATGCATCACTATTTACAATCGCCAAGATATAGAAGCAAACTAAGTGCCCATCGACAGATGAATGGATCAAGATGTGATATAAACAGATACATACACATACACACACACACACACACACGTATGCATACAGCAGAATATTATTCAGCCATCAAAAAGGATGAGAGCTTGCCATTTGCAACAATATGGATGGACCTAGAGGGTATTATACTAAGTGAAATATGTCAGACAGAAAAAGACAAGTTACCATATGATTTCGCTTAGATGCGCAATCTAAAAAAATAAAACAAAGAACAAACAATAAAAAACAGACTCATAAATACAAAGAATAAACGAACAAACTGGTCGTTTCCAGAGAATGGGGGTGGGGGGACCAAATAGGTGAAGGGGATTAAGAGACACAAATTTACAATTATAAAACAAAGACGTCACTGGGACAAAAAGTACATTATAGGGAATATAGTCAACAATATTGCAGTAACTTTGTATGGTGACAGATGGTAACTACATGTAGCTTGGAGAGTCTTTTATAATGCACACAATTGTCAAATCACTATGTTGTACACCTAAAACTAATTTAATGTTGTACATCAATTATGCTTCAATTAAAAAAGAATGTTTTGCTTTATAGTTCTTTATCTCAACACTTACTTTTTTTCATTACCTTGACGATCTACTTCTACTTTAATTTGTCTCTTACCTCTTTCAACTTTAAACAACCTGCACCTTGCAGTTCATTAAGGTCCCATTTGGTAAATTACTACTTTACAACATTTAAACAAAATTCATAAATTCTAAAAAAAAAAAGCTTATTTCCTTCAACTCAACACATTTATTAACCACTATGAGTAAGACACTATCGAATGGAATGCAGAGTTGCATATAGAGGTGGCAAGCAAAGATAACACAAAATCATGAAACACCAGGTAAATGCCATAAAAGAAAGGAACCAACAAAGTACAATGGAGGGTCCAAGAATTGGAAGATTAAATTCAGTGATGGGATACAGGAAGGGTTCATGGTAATGGTGGCATTTATGAATAACACTGAAAAATGGATGGGGAGCTAAATGCCTTTGTTACCTGTACTAAGGTACATGTGGCAGTTTTAAAATACAGGTTCAAAATTCTTTGATTTGCCTCCCATCAAATGTGGGGGGGGGGATGTCTATGTCTTCTCCCTTGAATCTGTGCTGTTACTGTTTGACCAAGAGAATATAAGTGCCCCAGTTTTCCGAACTACTTTCTGTCTCTTGGGCTGCTTGCTCTTCGAACCCAGCCACCATGCTGGAGCAAGTCCAAGTGACCCCATAAGAGAAGTCTATGTGGAGAGGAACTAAGTGACATAACTTGTCAGCCATGTGTATAAGCCATCTTGGTAGTACATCTTCCAGGCCAAATCAGGTAGCCCCAAGAGTTGTGAGGCAGAGATGAGCGATCTCTGCCAAACCTTGCCAACACCGCAAATTCATGAGCCAAACAAAATTAATGCTGTTCTATGCCACTAAGTTTTGGGGTGGTGTGTTATACAACAGATAACCGTAACAGTACAGAAATGACACTTAAGAACACCCCAAAAAAAGTTAATTTACTGTTTTACCAGTGTTTTCCAGATTTTCTTAATCAGACATACATTCCAAAAAACAGCAAAATATGAAGTATTATTCCCTTTGCTGTCAAGATCAAATAAGAGTAATGATTTCTACTTTAATCTTCCATTTATGCCATGGAACCCAAGCGAGTAAACTCTAAAAACCTACTTATGAAGTTTTAATCCATTTTCTAGAGCCATTAAATTTTTCTGCAATACTTACTGATTTCAAATTTAGCTGTGGGAGAATACAATTGACTTTCCTTTGGTTAATTTCATTGGTAGTGATGCAGGGTTATGTACAAAGGTAAAAAAGAATGCATACGTAGCTTCCTTTTGAAACAAATATAGGAAAGTCTGTTAAGGATTTCTAGTCATTACCTAATTCCAGAACCTTACCATTAGGGATAACCACCCTTTTCAACTTCAAGCACCCCACTCTGAAACCACAGTTACCTTTCCAGAGTAATTCCTCTATTATTCTTTCCACTCCAAGAGGATCTATGATCCATTAGTTACTAAAGGGGTCAGCAAAATTTTTTGGTAAAGTGTTAGATAGTATTTTAGGCTTTGTGAACTATATAGAGTTTCTCTTGCATATTCTTCTTCTTCCTTTTTATTTTTTAGAACACTCTAAAAATGTAAAACCAATTCTAAGGTCATGAGCCATATGAAACAGGTCTTGTAGTTTGCAGACCCCTCTATTAATACTACTAACACCTTTGACTGCCCATCATCCTCCTCTCATTCCTTATTTCCCTCGTGATCATCTTAGATCCCATAATACAGTATTAAAGTCACTCCCTTGCGAACAATTTCACCTCCCCTACCCCTTTATCACTTTATTTAATCCATTAGATAAAACCGCAACCCTGGTTAAGACCAACTCTCTTCCTACTCCACGCCTGTACACACACAACTAAACACAACTGGAAAACATGCACAACCATGCTTTAAATTCATGACTGTTACCTAACTTACTCTTTCTTTCCTTTCCTTTCTTTCTTTCTTTTCTTCTTTCCTTCCATCCCTACCTGCCCTTCTTCCTTCTTTTCCTTCTTTATAAGTAGTGGGAGCCCAACGTGAGGCTTGGACTCATGACCTTGAGATCAACACCTGAGGTGAGACCAAGAGTCGGATGCTTAACCCACTGAGCCACACAGTTGCCCCAAATTCATAACTGTTAACTTATAACATAATAATTATCTAATTAAGTGGACATTAGTGTCCCCTGGCATTCTTACATTTTTCTAATCCATTTACTCTCTCACTCCACTGGAGGTTTATTTTGTATATTCTCTTCAGGCCCCCAACATCTTCCCCATTCTCACTCTCATTAAAAATACAGATACAATCAAAAGACAGGTCTCACCACTGACTTATATCTGCCCATGTTCTCTGTCTTCACTCCTTACTATTGACGAACTATGCACACTCCCATCAAAAGCTAACTCCCACACTTGTACACCAAATCCCATCCCTTCTTGCCTCGTCATGGACAGTTTTCCATCAACCGTGTCCACTCTCTCCATCTTCAATTATTCTATGTCTTCTAGGCCATTCCCAGCAGCATACAAACATGCTATTTCTTTCATACAGCCTATGTTTGCCCACATATACATAATGTTTCCCTGTCCAGCTACCCATTTTTCCACTCCCTCTTATTCAAAAGAATAGCCTCTTCTGTCTCCAACTTCTCTATTCCCCTATTTTCTTAAGCCCACTCTAATCAGGCTCTTGCCCTCATTCCTCCTCCAAAACCATTATTTTCAAAGTCACTATGGACCTCAACATTGTTAAAAACCAATGTTCAATTCTCAACTCTCAACTTAATAGGCAGTTTTTCTCATAGGTGATCACTACCTTGAAACACTCTCTTTAATTAGCATCCAGGACCTTACATTCTCCAGGATTTTCTCTCACTGACCACTTCTGTTTCTCTTTATGGGTCCTCTTCATTACTGCCAACATCTCCAGGGCAGCCTTGGTCCTTTTCTCTTTTTTCTCCACATTTACATCCTTGGTAATCTCATCCAGTCTCACGGTTTTAATATCATCCACATATTGATGATACCCAGATTTCTATCTCCAACCCAGATAATACCCGTTTGCCAGACTTACATTCTATTGCTTCCTTAAAATATCTAGTTGAATGTCTGGCATATCAAATATACATGTCCAAAATCAAACCCTTTTCTTCATCACATCACCTCCAAGTTCCCCCCTTCCCCAAAAAGTGCTTCTCTTGCAATCTCTAACATATTGGTAAATGACAACTCCATCTTCCCAGTTACTCAGGCCAAAATCCTATGTTATCTCTGATCCTCCTTCTCCCACCCCATATCCAATCCATTAGAAAATCTAATTTAGATGTCAATCCTCTGCTCAAAACAAAAACCAAAATTTTTTTTAAAGTAATGGAAAACTGAAAATCTTACAACGGTCTATACTCCATAAGGCCCTCCTACACGGTATGATCCTCTTTCCTCTCTTACTGCCCCTCCTACTAGTCTCCCCATTGTTCAATCCAGTACAGCCATACTGGTCTTATTATTTCCAGAGCAATCTGGACCTGCTGTCTATTCAGTCTTTGCACTTGCCAATTCTTCTGTCTGCAATGTTCTCCCTTCAGATATTTGCATGGCTCATTCCCTCACTTCTTTCATATCTCTGATCATTTCCTCACTCCCTTCACATCTTTGGTCAATTTATCAACGTGGCCTTCTCTGACAACCTTTATTTAAAACTTCAACCCACCCACCTTACCCAAGGGACTCCCTATTCACCATTCTTTATTTTCCTCCATCTAACATTTTATATATAAACATATATATATGGCTATTTCTCTCTCTCTCCTACACACACACACACACACACACACACACACACACACACAGGTTTTTTTGTCTGTTTTGTTCCCTATTATGTCCCCAGGGCTTAAAACAATGTCTGGCAGAGAGCACACACTCAAGTAAACATTTATTGAAAAAAATAAAAAACAAATCAGAGATTAGTACATAAAAGTCAAATTTATTCCTGCAGGCCAATTAAAACTTTGAAAATAAATGTAATTTCTTACCAACCCCAAATATCTCAATTTCTTTATTCTCCAGAATCTATTCAGAAAATTATACTGGCAAATACCATTTTTTTCATTAAGTCCAAACTTTAGCATGGAGCCCAATACAGGGCTTGAACTCATGACCCTGAGATCAAGACCTGAGCTGAGATCAGGAGTTGGACATTTAATAAACAAAGCCACCCAGGCACCCCAAACTTCATTACTTTTTAATCCACTAAGGACAAAGCCTCCCCAACTCTCAATCTATGATTCCTAAAGAACTAGAAGCTAAACATTGAAGTACCATATCATTCTGTTAAATGTAAATATGTATATATACACATCTATCTACCTTTTATGTTCATTTATTCCTTCATATCAAATGATAACACTGATTTCCTAAGATTAAGCACCCACTAATAAAAATTCCTTATAAAAAGGTGTCAGGATTGTACTATCAAGGTCATGAAAAACAAGGAGAGTCTGAGAAACTGGCATAGCCAAAAAAGCCTAAGACATGTCAACTAAATGTAATGTGGTATCCTGGATGAGATCCTGAAACAGAAAAAGGACGTGAGATAAAAACTAAGAAAATCTGAATAAACTATGGGCTTTAAGTTAATAATAGTGAATCAATATTAGTCCATTAATTTTACCAAATGTACCATGTTAATGTAAGATGTTAATGGGGAAACTTGGTACAAGGAAGGGTATATGGGACTTCTTTATACTACCTTTGTAATTTTTCTATAAATCTAAAAATACTCTAAAAGATTAACTTTATTAAAAAGGAGGAGACGGTCAGGTTAGTATTGTGTCCATTAAATATCACACTCCTTTTAGTGCTAATCCTAAGCAAATTAAAGAATACTGTTCTTAAATCTTATAATCAACCTCAGTATAATATATATCATTAGCACTAAGTAATAAAAAATAAAAGATACCTTATACACATGAATCACAGTTCTGGTTCAGCAATCATGTAAGAGAGCTAGTGAAATATATGTATGTATTTATTTTACTAGCTCTCTTGCATTATATGGATATGCATACACACACACACACATATATTCACATACATACACACACATATTCAGTACCTTTCCCACCTTTTTATTTTAGTTCAGAAACAGGTAAAAGACAAGAAAGGAAGAAAAAGAGAGGGAGAGAGGAGAAAGACAGGAAGGAAGGAAAAGAACGAATGAATCAACAATGGTTCGAGCAAAGACATAAATATTTGGCTAAATTCACAGGAACACAGAACTTAAACATAAATAGATGTATGACTAAGTCACTTACGAAACGATAGGAACCTAAAAGAGATTTGAAAAGATTAAACAACAAAACTCAGTTATAGGGGCGCCTGGGTGGCTCAGTCATTAAGCATCTGCCTTCAGCTCAGGTCATGATCCCAGGGTCCTGGGATTGAGGCCCGCATCGCTGAGCAGGAAGCCCGCTTCTCCCTCTCCCACTCCCCCTGCTTGTGTTCCCTCTCTCGCTGTGTCTCTCTCTGTCAAATAAAGAAATAAAATCTTAAAAAAAAAAAAAAAAACTCAGTTATAATTCTCAAAAAGTAGAATGAAGTTGAGATATATAATTTAGAATTTTTTTAAATAAGGAAAAAATTCCAAACACCAATTAATTACTCCAGACCTGGAAGAACTAATATATTAAAATAGGACACTCCAGAAGAAATATTTTTTAAAGAAAAAAAAAGCTTATAAGCTTAAGGTCAAAAACCATATTATATTCATCTCTGTATTCTCCATGGTGTTTTCACTTAAGAAATATTTAAAATGTTCTTTTAAATAAACAATTCATTTATATTATAGCTAAGGGTTAATTCTCCCTAAAAGGATATCCAAAAATAATGCCACAGGAATCAAGAGCAGAGAGACCAGCAATGGTTTTTCTATAATTACAATATGACATCAGAAGGAAAAAATGTATTTGGGTCTCAAAAGCTTCTAAGGAAAAATGAATTTAATTCTTCAAGAAAATTATGTTGCCTAAATATTAATAAATACTTAAGAATATCAGTAAAGAGGTCATATGTCTTTTTTAGAGAGAAAACAGATTTTTTTAAGTAACGGCAACAGTGTTCTGCAAAATATCACATTAAAAAATATATTTCCTAAAGTTATTTAAAAAGTATTTTTGAAAAGTTAGTGCCAGTTATACAAAATACTATAAAAATTATAGAAACCTGGCTTATAGACCACTCTTTTTAAAATTACTAGAAAGTATAAATTATAGAAAAATTTAAATGGATTACGAAGGCAGGAGTATCAGTGTAAGTATCTAATTTATTTTAATCATATGTAAACTTTTCCATTCATCAAAACATCAGGCTTATGGGGTGTCTGGGTGGCTCAGTGGGTTAAGCCTCTGCCTTCAGCTCAGGTCATGATCTCAGGGTCCTGGGATCGAGCCCCGCATCGGGCTCCATGCTCAGCAGGGAGCCTGTTTCCCTCTCTCTCTGTCTGCCTCTCAGCCTACTTGTGATCTCTCTCTCTGTTGAATAAATAAATAAAATATTTTAAAAAACAACAACAACAACAACAAAAATCAGGCTTATATTTTTATAAACCAAATCCTACTTACAGAAAATGGGAGTCGGTAGGATTCTCCCCATACAGCTCAGCCAATCAGAAAACCTAAAACTATTATGGCTTATTTAGTACCCATGGTCTTTGTGAACATTTATAAAAGAATGGACTTCTTCAAGTTTCAAATGTCATCCTAACATTATAAAATCAAGCTACAATTCTGATGAATTAGAAGAACAGAAGTTTAAATTTTTAAAAATAATATACTCTATATTACAATAAAAGCCTTATAATCTATATTATTATAGTCTAGAGAAGAGAACAAAGAGGAAGGCCAATGCAAACTCAAAAATATCTTTTTGCATTCAGTCTTAGAATTACTTCATGTAGCCACTTAAAATAATGAGTTTTTAACTTTTATATAATATTTAATGATATAATAATGATGGTTTCACTAATAATATGGTAATATAACTTCAAAAAGAGAGTTAATCTTATTACATAGCAATATCCAATTATATCCAATTTTTTCTAAATTATGAGAAATTCAAAATTTCTAAATTATCTTCCTAATTAAAAGTATTTAGAAGAAACTTCAAGCTTGACAAAAATCTTCATTAAATTCCTCAAAAATAAATCATAAAAATGTAAGAATTTTTTCTAAGA
The DNA here is from genome assembly GCA_002007465.1 of Ailurus styani. Lineage (NCBI taxonomy): Eukaryota > Metazoa > Chordata > Mammalia > Carnivora > Ailuridae > Ailurus > Ailurus styani. The sequence goes on from LNAC01000122.1 coordinate 1,161,968, forward strand.
TTCACTTATTTGAGAGAGAAAGAGAGAGCAAGAGCATGGAGAGGAGGGGCAGAAAGGTAGGGAGAGAGAAACTTAAGCAGACTCCATGCTGAGTACAGAGCCAGATGCAGGGTTAAACACCACGACCCTGACTGAGATCATGACCTGAGCCAAAACCAAGAGTCAGATGTTTAACCAACTGAGCCACCGAGGTGCCCCTATAAGCATTTTCATAAGGTATTCTAAGAGATTCTCATTTGAAAGGGGAAAAAAACCTTACAAAATACTGGTGAAATTATTTAAATTTCAAAAGCTTAAAACCAATTACATATTTAATCTCAACAGATAACATCTTTACTTTTCAACATATTCCTGAAAGATCAAAATGAAGTAAATTTATTGTCATCCACTCCAAATCATAACCCATATTATCAAATATAAATTAACATAAAAGCATTCTACGTAAGTCTTTACACACCTCTATCACACTTTTGAACTCACTTGGATAAATATGGATCTTTCCAACAGCAGCAGCAGTTTCTACAAAGTTATTTACCTTGTCCAGGTCTTGCAGTTACAGCTGCTCCAGCAGATGGCGGCTCAAACTCCTGTCAATTACAATAATGTTATTACAATGACCTATTACAACGCACTATTTATAATAAAATAGCAGTGATATAACAACCTTACCTTTGCTTTCTTTGAGTCTGGATCAAACCTTTCAAGAATTAATTTAGCTGTTTTATAAGTTTCTTTTTCCATGACTTCTTCAAGCTACGAACAAAAATTTCCATAAATTGTCACATTTTAAAACATACACACGACTTATTTTTATAAGTCCTATTCCAAAAGTGTTCAAGGACAATGCTTAAAATAAACAGCACACAATATATCCAGATAGCATCAAAGACTTTCTACAGTCAAATAATTAAAATCCACATTTTAAAATGGCTTCTAACCTCTAATATGTTACTTGTATTTAACAGCTTTACTGCAAGGAAATACCAAATACTGCTAATTGTTTACATATAATGAGGAGAATAATTACATGCACCAACTTCAATAATGGAATGTGCAAAAATCTATCAGCCATCATTATTGGAAGTTATTAGACATGACAAGCAAATGACAGGCAATTCCTCAGATTTATTTCCTCATAGCACTTAATGCTATTAATTTAAAGAAGGTCGTTAGCCAAGAGCTTTACAAAATAAAATCTCTGTGCCAATTAACTGCTGTCAGCATCGATTTTAGATTATTTATTAGCAGAAGCAATTAGCTTGCTGCAAATGCAGTGAAAACTCACTAACTGGGAAAACAGCCATGGAATTTGCTCAAATGACTTTAAAAGCTGAAGCTCCCCCTTTTTTACTTAGATTCAAACAACTTTAGAGGGAAAAAGACCACAGTAAGAATTTAAGTAAAAATTTTACTGAGTTCTATACAAACACTGGGGACTATAATTAAAACAGTTCATTATAATAGCATTTTATTTACAATACACTCAAGTCACTCTATGGCTTAATCCAGGGTTTAATTTAAAAAGCAATAACTAGTAAAGTATCATTTTAGCAGTTATGGCCCAGTATCAGAAAAAGTTTAATTTTAGTACAAGACAGCTGTAGTATGACAAATAACTAATGTGTAGAAGAAAATGCTTTGTAAAAATTGGAATGGGACCTTTTCCTTCTCAGTGACCACTGACAGCCACTTAGATTCATTAAATGTCGTATTTATTCAAAAGGTCATTTATTTTAGAATACAACATGAGGTACATTTACCAAGTTCAAAATACAGTTAAAAATATGCTACCCAATAGCAGTTAATGGATTCCTTATTAAAAACTCAATTCAACATTTAAGAAGCTAAGTGCTTAGATGAATGATTTAACCTTGGCTTAGTGAAAATAAACATTTTCCTAATTATTTCAAAATTATGATAAATTCTTGGGCGCCTGGGTGGCTCAGTGGGTTAAAGCCTCTGCCTTCGGCTCAGGTCATGATCTCAGGGTCCTGGGATCGAGGCCCGCATCAGGCTCTCTGCTCCGCAGGGAGCCTGCTTTCTCCTCTCTCTGCCTGCCTCTCTGCCTACTTGTAATCTCTCTCTGTCAAATAAATAAATAAAATCTTTAAAAAAAAATTATGATAAATTCTCAAAACAAGCAAGTTTAATGTTCTGATGTAAAGGAAATGTTTGCAGTATCACTTTAGAGTTGAGAAAAACTGGGAATCAAGATAGAAAAAAGGATATATCATATATCCCTAAATCTACATAGTGTACATGGAATCTACATGGAATATCAATAAACTAAACTGCTGATCTCCACAAATTAATTTTTGATGTTTTAGAGCAATGTTGTGGCAATAGAACTTTATGTAATGATGGAAATGGTTTGTATCTTCACAATACAGTTACCATTAAGCCATATGTGACAAATGTTGCTTGTGCAACTGAGGAATGGCATTGTAGTTTTATTCCATTTTAAACAATGTAAATTTAAGATACATGGGGCTTTTGGCCAATGATGTGGACAACACAATTCTAAATGAAGATGACCGCTAGACTTAAAAAGATTAGATAACACTGTGATTTTTAAAACAACACACAAAAGTCAAAACCAAAATGCAACTTCATCAAATAATTGCAACCCTTGGTACATCATTCAGAAAGTATTCATGTTTATGTCTATGTTCATATAAAGTATCTTCAATAGAATCATCTTTTAAAGCATTAAAAGATGTAAATCTATTCTTTTCTTTAGCACTTCTACAAAAATTTTTCACGTAGTGGCTTCATTAACACATGTATCCATACAACATTTTAGTGAATAACTTGTTTTAAATAGAGACATTCTGATCAGTGCAAAAAAACATAAACTTTAAACTCTGAATTCAGAAAAAATCTGGGTTCAAAGCACATCTTCATTCTTAATTACCTAGAAAGAGATTTCAAGCAATTCCACTGGCCTCGGTTTTTCTTTTTGTAAAGCAGATACACTAATATTTTCTTCAAAGCACTGTTAGGCACTTTAAATACAATAATGTAAGAGAAAAGCCTCTAATAGTACCTAACACAAAAACACATAATCTTTAGTGATACCCCAATTATTCAGAATGGATCTGAAAACAGTGGTGTTTCCAATACCGAACATATTCATCCCAGGATTCAGGAATGAAAAATTAGATTCTCAGAATTCCCTAAAATATAAGTTGCTTTTTGTTTTTCACAATATTTTTTTTAAATTTTAAATAGCGATGAGTGAATTGTTCTTCTGTGATAAATTACACTAAAAGTTTCAGGACTTTTTATTTAAAAAAGAAAATAAACAGTTTATTATGAATCAATATTTTGACAAGATTATATATTTCAATAACATGTAAAAATTATTCCTACTTGATATAGACATTTCATCATAGATAACACTAAAAGAAGAGAACATTAATACAAGTGTCAGAAAAGGGCGTCTGGGTGGCTCAGTGGGTTAAAGCCTCTGCTTTCGGCTCAGGTCATGATCTCAGGGTCCTGGGATCGAGGCCCACATCGGGCTCTCTGCTTGGCAGGGAGCCTGCTTCCTCCTCTCCCTGTCTCTCTGCCTGCCTCTCTGCCTACTTGTAATCTCTCTCTCTGTCAAATAAATAAATAAATAAAATCTTTAAAAAAAAATAGTGTCAGAAAAAAAAACTTTAATTTTAAAAGGTATTCCCTACAAATATTTAATATTTAAATTATCATTCTTGAAATAAAATTTTAAAACACGCAAAGCATCAATTGCTCTATCCAATATTCTTGATCTTTGTTTTGTGGCAAATATTCTAGATGCAGAAAAATTTCTTTTGTTATATACTGGTCAAATTATTAGGAGTGTGCCCCAAACCATCTCCAACACAAAGCATTAGGGTACATGTTGCATTATTTAAACTCATCTTTTTTACAATGATGAAAATACTATCTGCTTACCCTGATTTTTGGTTATACTGCTGAAATCAATACTGTTTTTACTAGTTCAGATTTTACATCATTTTCTGATTTCACATAGGAGTATTCCACAATAATAGCCACATCTTTTCTGTCTGCATTTCTTCTGTTAAAGTATTTACAAAGATCTGTAGCCTACAGTGAATATTCAAATACTGGAAAATGGCAGCAAACATTATTGGGTAATATAAAAATATAACATTTAAAATTTCTAGTGAGGTCAACAGCCCTGCACAGAATTACATGCTGAACTTGCTAATTTAAGTACTTCTTTTGCTTCTAAAATTTATTTCATGGAATGTCATTCACAGGATTGTACATAAAATATATCATGTGTATAAGGTTATTATTACTTATTTGCAAGAATAACTCACCATTAACAAGAAACGGGACCCATAAAATATAATATGGCCACAAAAATAAAAGACTGATTAATTAGATTGTAAGACTTCTCTACTGTATGCTCCTGTCTTGTTCCCACAAATGTCCATATTAACCTATAGCTCAGCATGTCAGCATTTCTTGCTCTTTCTTTCAACTGGCATTAGTGGATTCCTTTGAACCAGTAACATTTGTAGTTAATTGTTAGGCTATAATACTCAGAGAATTATAACACTTCCTCCCATGTTCCTAATTTCTCAACTGATTTTTCTCAGGATTCAGAAAAACATAAATTTCCTGAGAAATGCCAGAAAGGAATTACCACACAGAAATACTATTCTATTTTTTTTAAGATTTTATTTATTTATTTGACAGAGAAAGAGAGAGATCACAAGCAGGCAGAAAGGCAGGCAGAGAGAGAGGAGGAAGCAGGTTCCCTGCTGAGCAGGGAGCCCGATGCAGGGGCTCGATCCCCAGACCCTGAGATCATGATGCTATTAGTGTCATATACTTTAATTTCTGTTTTATTATATTTAATTCTGTTTTATTTTTTTAAGATTTAATTATTTGTCTGAAAGAGAGAGTGCACAAGCAGGGGGAGTGGCAAGCAGTGGGAAAGGGAGAAGAAGGCTCCCCAGTGAGCAGGGAGCCCAATGTGGGGCTCTATTCCAGGACCCTGAGAGATCATGACCTGAGCCGAAGGCAGAGGCTTTAACCCACTGAGCCACCCAGGTGCCCCAGAAATACTATTCTTGAGGAGCACCAGGCTGCCTCAGTCAGTTGAGCTTAGTAGGTCGACTCTTGGTTTCCACTCAGGTTGTGATTTCAGGGTCATAAGATCCAGCCCTGCCTCTGGAGCCTGGTTAGAGATTCTCTCCCCTTGCCTTCCTTCTCCCTCCCCCTCTGCTCATCTCCCAGCCCCCCCTTCCCCCTTGTATGCTAGCACTTGCTTTCTCTCTGTGAAATAAATAAATAAAATCTTTAAAAAAGGGAAAAAAAGAAATACTATTCTTGGAAAAGCACAGCATTTTCATGAATCCACTTAAATTTTGACTCATGTCCTGATGGATCTTGATTTTGAAGTGTTCTGATGGAATGCTTATGGGTGCAAAGGGATTATCTATTAAACAGTAATTTTTTTTAAAAAAAGCTGAATTTCTTTTTTAATTTGCCCCAGGGGTACAGGTCTGTGAATCATCAGGCTTACACCTTTCACAGCACTCACCAAAGCACAAACCCTTCCCAATGTCCATAACCCATCCACCCAATCCCTACCCTCCCACCCACCAGGAACCCTCTGTTTGTTTTGTGAGATTAGGAAGGAGTCTCTTATGGTTTGTCTCCTTTGAATGTTTTTTGAGCAGCAAAATCTACACATCTAGACTCGGGAGTTTTTTAGATAATTAAAGATTAATTCTTAGTTTTATTTTAATAAGTAAATACATTAAGTTCTTAGATTTAAAACATTGTCAAGATACTAATTTTCCTAAGTAATTTAACTTTTTAATCAATTAATAAATTACATTCATTCTTACAAATTACACTTATACAAATTACAAATTATATTATAAATCTATTCAGAATAAAGAGATGCATCCCTAAGGAAACTACCTTTAATAAAATGTCAAGTAGTAAATATAATTGTATCCATTTTGTAATTGAAAGAGGAGGGATAGGACTTGAATATTTTTAGACTGGACTACAGGCATTTTAATAATAAAAGTATTTTTAAAGCTAAAAAATGTAGAGTTTAAACTAAACAAAACTAAACAAATCCATGAACAAGATCAATTTTGATTACATTTAGCTTTTGTTCAAAAGTAGTGCCCCTTCTTATTCTTCTCATTACCAGCACAATGATCAGCAAGCACCTTGCTCCTTACTAACTCACCCTTAACACCTATTGTTCTAAACAAAGCGTAAAGCAACTCAAACAAAGCAACTCAAACAAAGCTTTATTGAGTAATAAAGGCCAGGGACTAGTTTCCAGTAGCAACAGTCATAACTAACAATAGTTAAGTCAATGTAAATTGTGTTCCCTAATTAATAAAATGAGTTGGAACAGCCAACTTATTTTTCTTTAATCATACAGCAAGAAATATGACATACTAAACTATTCTGCAATATTGACACCACTTGAACCATTTAGATATAGTGAATTTTCCAACTATGAGGCCTAGATCAAGCAGCTTAATGTTGTGATTCCTTCGAGGGCTATTAAAGAGGAAGTAAATAGCGTGGCTTGTCTTTTCACAGAGTTTTCCAAGCCTGCTCTGTTACTCTATTAAGTTTTTGCCCAATTACCTGTTCTCCAAGATTCTGCTTTCTGGTCATGTGATAGCACTGATACTGGATCAGCTTCTCTTCGCTTAAATTTTTTTTTTAATTTTCTTCTTTTTTTTTTCTTTGTCTTCCTCCTATATTTTCTACTTTAATAAAAATTTCTCCATTTTGGTACAAGCGGGGCTTAGTTCTGATCACCTCTATCAGCTCTTCTTTTTATCACATCAGCAAACCAAACCAATCATATTACAACTTCTGTATTACTGACAACCATCAGTATTTCCTCCCTTTGAATTTCTGGCTGTTATACAATACATGGGATGTAAGAAATATATTAAGATATAAGTGACTATTTTTGTGTTTCAGGACCATTAAAAATGTCAACGCAATGTTGGTTAACAACTCACAGAACACAGAAGCTCAAACAAATAAGAAATCCTTTTAGAATTAAAGTTCCTTTATTGTTCAAGCACTTAAACCCTCAAGACCAGTGTCTTTTATTACCAATTCACAAAACAAAAAATTTTTTAAGTAAGCTCTAGACACAGTATGGGGGTTGAACTCACAACCCCAAGATCAAGAGTTGCATGCTCTACCAACCAAGCCAGCCAGGCACCCTCACAGAACAATTTCTACATTAATCTTAACCTTCATAATTTTTATTAGTTTTATACATAATTGTTACTTATTACATGTTAAACTAAAACATGTAATACATTGTTATACATGTAATACATGTTATTACATTGTTACATAGATCATATGCATCTGATTAAATTTCATTAAATAAGTTTCTACATAACAAGCCATTGCTATCAATTACCATTTTCATACTTCAAGAATAATTCTATAAAAAAGCATATGTAAATTCAAGTCAAACACCAAGTTCAATTTACTTATTAGAGAGTATGATAACACCCTATGAATATCTAGGGCCCTTCTTCTCTTATGCTTGGCCCCCTTACCAAACATCTGAAGTACACATTTAACTGGCCCCACAAAAGATACCCATGTGATCAGAGCTGCTGACAGAAAATAAAAGAAAAAAAATTCCTTCTTTCCCCCTTTCTTCAGACTTTTCAGGTTAAATCTGACTTTTACAACCAATCTTCTTGATTCCCTCTCTCCTTGCCTTACCTAGCCTTATTCAGTCCAGAAAACCTGAGGAGTGACATATGTAGACGTTTGATCCTTTTTTAACCCTAATAATCAATCTGGATACCCACCTTTTTACTCCTCTGCCTCATTTAATCTTCCAATGATTCATTTACTTGCTTCTCAGCTTCCAGCTGCATAGATTCTCAGACTCAAAAAAAGTCCACATAACTACTTTCTCCTGTCAATCATAATAAACTAGCAAAAATATTCATAATTTAGCTTCATCATTAAAATGCTATCTAAAACCATACTTGTTACTTGGATGGTCATAATATATAACAGATAAACATTGTTTATTCAGTTCTTAATGTATTTTACATAAATTAATTTTAAATAAGTTAACTTACTATTTTTTTCTTCTGGGATTTTAAATCATCCAATGCTTCATCTAGAAAACAAGATTTAAATCAAAGCTTAATCAGATATTAAGATACTTAGATATCTTAAAAATAGTATGCCAAATGATATATATTAAGCAACCACAACAAAACTCTATTTTAGAATTTCTCACTGATATGTACAGATAAAAATTATCTTAATCTTTATACATATATATTTCATACTGTTGCCTATATATTACAAAGCTGAGTAGGGAAAAACTGACTTTATACAGAATAAAATACCTTTCTAAATTCAAAAAGACCTAAACATTTAATCAAATAGAATTTAAGTAATTATTAATTTTTATTAAAATTTATAAATAAAATTATTATTTCTTCATTAAAGTTCTAGGGTAGCAAACATCTGAATACCCAAATCAAAGTATTTTATGCAAAAATCCAGAAACAAACTTATACAAAGATTTTACTATAGTTTTTCAAAATATTTTAGCTTTTAATGTGTTAGCCAACTTACTACTAAAGGGGGAAAAAAGTCTGCTAACATCTGTAAAGAGAATAGTCATCTACAGTTTTAGAGAAGAGCAACAAAAGATTTATCCCTTAATCCAGAAGTCAGAAAATTTTTTCTGTAAAGAGCCAGAGAGTAAATATTTTAGGTATTATGGGCCAAAAGGCAAAATCAAATCAGTACTTCTAAAGCAAAAGAGTAAACAAATTTCCACAAATATTTATTGACAAAATCCAAATGTAATAATAATTGAGTTCAATTTTTTGTAACATAGGTCTATCATTAAAAAGAATAAAATTATTTTCTTTTGGGTGAGTAGATAACATTTCACTTAAATGAGGTTCAAAGTTACTGTTCCCTACCATCAAAACCGATTGCAAATATTAATGTTAATGTTGATCTGTCATGAGATTTTACACATCTGACTTTTGAAAATGTTTTTTCACACATATAGGTACTGCTAAATACTGAAATCAATCCACAGCACATGATTTTAATTGAGGATACTCATAGTTTGGAAGGCATTTATAGAATTCTTTAATTCTTCTCTTGATATTTGCCTTTTCTTATCATTACATTGCAAATTAATCACCTCCAATTGAAGATAAGTGGAAGCCCCTCAATTGTACAGTTAAATGGATTCTGAAATATGGAAATTTCATTTGCACATCTTAAAGTCTGAAAATCACTGCTGGATCACTTCTCTTTTGGCTAAGATCAGGTGTGAAAAACACTGCTAGACTAACGTTCGAGCTCAGATCACGTACTTGCTGCAAATTTCTGGGGGAATGGAGATGATGCTCCCTGTTTTAACTTTTTGCAGTCTTTTTTAAAAATTACATTGTGTCATTACAATGATATTTGTTTCCTAAACGACTTTATAGCAGTATAGGTTTTGCACATAAGGACTGTTTTGTTTTGCAATCTTAGGTTGAATTCATTAAGAACCATTATCAACTCTGCAGCAAAAGCTAATTTTCCAAAGCCAGTCAGCATTCAATCCAGTGGTTGAAGGTGATTCTTTTCATGTAGAAATATTACACTCTAGGCCCGGAGCTCAAAATATCACAATAAAACTTTACCACTGCTGAGCCATCAAACTGCTGTGGGGCTGGGCAGGTTATGATAGTCAGCTTCTATTTCTGATTGAAGTTCACGTAACTGACAATGGTTAAGTTCATGAGAGTAAATGAAGTTCCCCATTGTCATTACTAATAACTCATGGTAGGTTCAAATATGCTCAGCAAAGTACCCGCTGTCACATAACACAATGAATAACCACAAATTTAAACACCTTACAGTTTCACAAGTTTGTAAATTAATCTAAATAAGCCTTTTTCTGCTTCCCACATTTTTTTAGTATAGTTAACACACAATGCTACATTAGTTTCAGGTATACAACTTAGTGATTTGACAAGTTTATACATTATGCTATGTTCACAAGTGTAGCTACCATCTGTCCCACTGCATTACTATTATAGTATCACTGATTGTATTTCTTACATTGTGCCTTTTATTCCCATGACCTACTCACTCTATGACTTGAGGTCTATATCTTCCTCCCCCCTTTACCCATTTTGCTCAATCTCCCACTCCCTCTCCTCTGTCAATCATTAGTTTATTCTCTGTATTTACAGGTCTGATTCTGCTTTCTGTTTTTTGTTTTTTTAGATTCCATTTATGAGTAGAATTATATGTTGTCTTTCTCAGTCTGACTTATTTCACTTAGCATAATACCGTCTAGGTCTATCCATGCTGTCTCAAATGGCAGTCTCATCCCTTTTTATGGCTGTGTAATATTCCATAGTATATATTATATTTATACACACACCGCATTTTCCTTATGTATTTGTCTATTGATGGGCACTTCAGTTACTTCTGTAGTTATTGTAAATAGTGCTGCAATAAACATAGGGGTGCGTATATCTTTTCAAGTTGGTGTTTTCATTTTTTTCTGGGTAAATACCCAATAGCTGAATTATTGGATCATATGGTATTTCTATTTTTAATTTTTTGAGAAACCTCCAAACTATTCTCCACAGTGGCTGTACCAATTTACATTCCCACCAACAGTGCACAAGGGTTCCTTTTTCCCCATATCCTCACTGAAACTTGTTTCTTATCTTTTTTATTTTAGCCCTTCTAACAGGTGTGAGATGGTATGTCATTGTAGTTTTGATTAGCATTTCCCTGATGATTGGTGATGTTCAGCATCTTTTCATGAGTCTGTTGGCCATCTGTATATCTTCTTTGGAAATATTTTACCACCAATACTTATAATACATCTTAGCAGATTCCACTTCAGGTTGTACTGAATTGGCCGTTTTTCAACTTTGAAAATATTCTGTCCTGCAGTTGTTTTACACAGACTTTTCAAAGAAGTTAATAACTTCAAGCTCAGAACTGACTCCTCAAATAAACTACAACTGAGCAGTATCAGAGCCAAAGAAGATCACTTGGAATCATTTTCCATGTTTTTAAATTAACTATCTTGCTTCCAATATTCTCAGTTCTTCAAGCAATTGTTCTTGCCAAAAGGCTTCTTACTAATTAAGCAACTATACCTTGTCTGAACACATTTTTTTCAGCTGCTGCAATCAAGCACAATTTAATTAATTCACCTTTGGTAAATAAATGGCTTTCCCTGCTTCACAAATAAGCCACTCAGAAACTTACTGCACTGAAGCTCTATTTTCACTTTTCATTTTTATGAAGAAATTCAGCTACGATGAGATATTCCATTTTAAATGTTCTACTTTTTTTGACCATTGCTTTTCTGTGAGTCGGGAGTATCATAAGTACTTAGTATGGTAATGTCAATGTATATTTGTATTCTTTTAGCACAGCCCAGTATGCCTAAAAATGCAACATTCAAAGTCCAATCTTCTCTTCTTTTGCTGTTTTTAAATGAGTATGCATCAGTAATTAAAAAATAAAATAAAATTGTCACAATACATATGGCACATGAAATGTCAAGTTATAATTTTGTGAATGTGCTTTGTTGTACATTCTCCAACAGTCTGAACTGTTGAGAGCACCATATACAGTTTGCTACAAGTGCTTAACTCTGCCACTGTAGGATGAAAGCAGCTACAGATGTTTAAATGAATGGGCAGAGTTTTGCTCCAGTAAAAACAGAAATTTGAATTTCATATAAATGTAATATTACAAAATACTCTTTTGAAGTTTTTCAATGATTTAAAAATGTAAAAATCATTCTTTTTTTTAAAGATTTTATTTATTTATTTGACAGAGAGAGAGAGAGAGAGCACAAGCAGGGGGAGGGGCAGAGAGAGAAGCAGGCTCCCTGGAGAGGAGGAAGCCTGATGCAAGGCTCAATCCCGAGACTATGAGCCAAAGGCAGATGCTTAACCAACTGAGTCACCCAGGCGCCCCTAAAAATCATTCTTAAATCATGACCTGTACAAGGTGGTGTGCAGGATTTGGCCCATAGGCTATAATTTGCCAACCCTTAATCTATACCAGGTCCAAGGCATAAAACAAAGGAAATAAAACTAATACAGAACAAAAAACAAGGACACAATCAATAGCTTCAGGCTGACTTTATGCTAAAAAGGTATATATATATAGGACTGTAAGATAGTCTTTTCTAGGTCTTTTAAATGTACATGTAATAGCTATTCAAATAAATTAGTAAATTTTTTTTAAATAAAAGGATCCCTGAAGTAAATTTTTAAAGCAACCCCTTTATATAATAACCATGTCCTGATGTGCCTATTTGTAAGTTAAAATATTCATATATTTAATTTCCTTACAAAAGTGTTTCCAAGCACTCTTTTAAAGTAAATTTTCTTATATTTTCTACTATTTTGTTAGTTCCATGAGGTCAGAGAGCATATTTGTTTTAAACTATTCATGTCCTCCTGGCATCTACCATATTATCAAATATCACTGGAAATAACACCATAAGCTTAATTTCCTTAATATGATAGTAAGTATCAATATTTTTTAAAACCACAGCAAACACAATACTTAATGATAAAAATTAAAAACTTTTCCACTGAGAATCAGAAACTAGACAAGGAATCTGCTATTCCCACTTCAACTCATTATTATATTGAGTCCTAACCCATTAAATAAGACAAGGAAAATTAAAAAGACAAGAAAAATAAAAAAGAATAAGGAATGGAAAAGAAAAATCAGAACCATCAGCCCACATGTATACTAACACTTTGCAATTTTTATATGTTTTGGCATATAGTTTCACTTACTACTCACAATAATCCATCCTAAACAAAAATTTTATGTTTATGATGATGATAATACATGTTTGCACTTTACAAATTAGGAAACCAATGTTCAGAGAATTAAAACTTATCTGTAGGACAAAAAGATAGCCAATGTGGCTGGATCAAAAGTGAAAAAAGGGGCGCCTGGGTGGCTCAGTGGGTTAAAGCCTCTGCTTTCGGCTCAGGTCATGATCTCAGCGTCCTGGGATCGAGGCCCGCATCGGGCTCTCTGCTCAGCAGGGAGCCTGCTTCCTCCTCTCCCTGTCTCTCTGCCTGCCTCTCTGCCTACTTGTAATCTCTCTCTCTGTGTCAAATAAATAAATAAAATCTTAAAAAAAAAAAAAGTGAAAAAAGTAGAGTAGAAAGAGATGAAGTTAGAGAATGGGCATAAGCCAGAAAGTAGGGTAAAAGAATTCAGATTTACTCTGCCATGGGAATACATGGGGATTCATTCTGCAATGGGAAACCATTAGAGAATTTGAAACAGAAAAGACACGACTAAATATACCTCAAAAATAGACTAGTTAGACCAGGTATTTACCCCAAAGACACAGATGTAGTGAAAAGAAGGGCCATGTGCTACCCCAATGTTCATAGCAGCAATGTCCACAATCACCAAACTGTGGAAAGAGCCCAGATGCCCTACAACAGACAAATGGATAAAGAAGATGTGGTCCATATATACAAGGGAATATTACTCAGCCATCAGAAAGGATGAATAATCCAACTTTTGTATCAACATGGATGAGTCTGGAGGAGATTATGCTGAGTGAAATAAGTCAAGCAGAGAAAGTCAATTACCATATGGTTTCACTTACTTGTGGAACATAAGGAATAAAATGGAGGACTCTAGGAGAAGGAAAGGAAAAGTGATGGGGGTAAATCAGAAGGGGACATGAACCATGAGAGACTGTGGACTTTGAGAAATAAGCTGATGGTTATGGAGGGGAGAGAGAAGGGGGGATGGGTGAGCCTGGTGGCGGGTATTAAGGAGGGCACATATTGCATGGAGCACTGGGTGTGGTGCATAAACAATGAATCTTGGATCACTGAAAAAATTAAATTAAAAAAAATAGACTAGTTAGGAAGCCACTCCTACTACAAGTAGGAGATGATCACCCGAATTAGAACAGTAGTAATAGTAAAGCAGGTTAGAAGGGTCAGATCTGAAATAATTATGGAGGTAGAGAAGACAGGACTTTGAAGAGGAGAGAGAAACTCACGGTAGTTTAAAGGGAATATGAAGACATGACAGGGTTTTCCCCCCAGCTGATTTTATGGAAGCAAGATGATACACCAATAGAGACAATCCGATAGAAATAGCTAATACAAACGAGGATAACAGCAGGAAGAGATAACTGCAAGAACAAAGTTCTTGAGATGGCCAGAATATCCAGAATCCAAAGCATAAGTGGAGGGATTAGCCATAGATGGAATCAAGGTCAGTCTTCCAGACTACCACAGAAGGATGACAACATACTGAGTAACAGATGGAGCTAACTTGATATATTTGGTGGTGGAGGTGGCTCTCATCTGTTCATATCTATTGTCTCCATAAAGTGAGACTATCACATGAGAGTGGCCAGGTAGATTTTTGTGGGGTTTTGCTTGTTTGTGAATTTTGAGTTTTTATTTGTTGGTTGATTGGTTGGTTTTATTTTGGTTTGGTTTTTGTTTATTTGCAGGAAGGCAGGTATTAGTTATTTGAAGAGAAACACAATCTCAAAAAATACTCTGAAAAAGAAAAAAGTGAATTTTCTAGGGAACTATGAAATAGGGACTATGCAGCAGTACAGAGTATACATTTAATATTTACAATCATAAAGTAAGTCGGTCAGGGGCACCTGGGTGGCTCAGTCAGTTAAGCATCTGCCTTTGGCTCATGCCAAAGGCATGATCCCGGGGTCCTGGGATTGAGCCCCACATCTGGATCCCTGATGAGCAGGGAGTCTGCCTCTCCCTCTCCCTAAGCTCCTTCACACCCTCCCCCACCCACCAACTCATGTTCTTTCTCTCAAATAAATAAATAATCTTTTTTAAAAAATAAGTCTGGTCAGTATGCTGTCTGATTTTTCTCTAATAAATTTAGCTCTTCTGATGCAGGGATAGATCAAGCTTATAAATGTTTTTAACCAGGATAGAATCTTGCCAGTCACAGATGAAGCATATAATTGTATTAAAAGAAGGTACAGTTTTTGCCAGACAAGTAGGATGCAAAAGTGGGTCAAAGGAATCAAGGGTATCTGCAAGAAATGGTCGCTAGGCTAGTCCAGTGAACCTAAACCAGGTTGGAGAGAAGTCATAACTCAGGGGGGCAGTTTGAAAGTTATATATGTGTATGAACCTATTTGGATCTTGAATTAAACAAACAAAATATATTTAATATTTTATGATATTAAGAATTCTTTTTCAGAGTGCCTGGGTGGCTCAGTGGGTTAAAGCCTCTGCCTTCAGCTCAGGTCATGATCTCAGGGTCCTGGGATTGAGGCCCACATCGGGCTCTCTGCTCAGCAGGGAGCCTGCTTCCTCCTCTCTCTCTGCCTGCCTCTCTGCCTACTTGTGATATCTCTCTCTCTCTCTCTCTGTGTCAAATAAATAAATAAAATCTAAAAAAAAAAAAGAATTCTTTTTCAGATATGATAATGTATTGTATCACATTAATGATAATGTATTATATAATGTATTTTTTTAAAAGCCTGTCATGGATAGATATAGCTGGGATATACTTCAAAATAATACAGTAGATAGATAAGTAGATAGGGTTAAAAATTAAACAAGACTGACCATGACTTGATGGTTGTTTATGTTGTGTGATAGGTATATAAGAACTTATTATTCTACTTTTGTATATGAAATTTTCCACAATGAAAAGTTAAAACAAGAAAAAAGAAGTCACATATAAAGTTCATTTAAATGAAATTTATATACATTTAATTATAACTCATACTTTTAAGACCTGAAAATCTTTAAAATCTGTACATACACAGAATACAGAAGGAAATATTATCATAATTTGCATATTTGCATAAAAACAAAAGCAGGAGCTATGAGGTTAAAGAGAATGGTACAATTAATAGAACAAATCAAAAGATGTCTCAGAATATTCTACTCTATAATAATGTAAGTTTTGGGTTTTTTTGTTTTTTTTTTAAGATTTTTTTTTTTTAATTTGACACAGAGAGAGAGATTACAAGTAGGCAGAGAGGCAGGCAGAGAGACAGGGAGAGGAGGAAGCAGGCTCCCTGCTGAGNGCTGAGCAGAGAGCCCAATGCGGGCCTCGATCCCAGGACGCTGAGATCATGACCTGAGCCGAAAGCAGAGGCTTTAACCCACTGAGCCACCCAGGCACCCAATAATTTAAGTTTTGTATAAAGATTAACAAATAATTTCTCTCAATTTAAGAGATGAATTAATGAAATGAATTATTTTGTGTAAAAATATTCTAAATGAACAAGACAAAAATAACACAAAGAGAGACTCCTCTTGATTATTCAAAATGCTTGATAGTAAACAAGCCTTCAATATTTATAAGATTTTCATTTCAATACACCATTTCACAACCTGCCATTCAGTTACAAACCAATGCACTATCACAAAGTGCTTTTTAAAATGTATTTATAAGAATTTAGAAATTAAACTTACTATTTCTTTCTGTTCTCTTGGAAAAGAAGAAAATAAGCACCGTTCTTATGCTCCAGATGCTACAGAGGAGGCAAAATTCAGAAACAAAAAACATCATTAGGATAAGTGAATTAGAAGACATATAAAATGAAAACAAATACACATTTCCAGTTAGAGTTCAGTACACTATTTCCTTTTATATTTTGAAAATCAGAAAGTACTCCTTCTTTCAGAGACATCAGAGGTCTACATCTGCATAAAAAAAAGTTCTCAATCTAAAATCCACAGACCTTCTGAGGGTCCTCCAGAATTATGAAATTGCCTTTGTGTGCATGAGTTTATTTCTCTGGAGAGACCACTGTGTTCATCACTCTGCAAGGAGTCTATGAAACTCCCCCCCCCAAAAAACCAAATTATACAATCCCCTCTTACTAAGTAAGCATCAACTCCAAAAATCTGTCTATTCCCATGCATTGAAGGAAAAGCACATTTTACAAATCCAGTACACTGTACAAATGTAAGCTGCTACTACTTCCCTATTATTTAACATTGGAAGGTTCTTCCCTACTAAATAAAATAAGCTACCTAGAGGAAAAAAGGCTCACCTTCAACTAAGTACTTGATAAGTAAACTTAGCTAAACACCATCTTTCAAAGATTTTATGAGGAGAATTTTCTGGGCCTTACATTAGTAAAACATCAAATGATATTAAAAGTAAATCAAAGAATGACCCTAATCACAAATCTGTCAAGGTCATTTCTTAAATTCAAGGTAAATATAGAAAAATACCTCTTTCTCCAAAGAACGTGGCAGAACACATACAAACATTATTCATAATTTTATAAAAGCAATATGTTGTAGGGGTGGCCTGGGTGGCTCAATTGGTTAAGTGTCCCACTCTTGATTTCGGCCCAGGCAGGTCATGATCTCAGGGTCATGAGATGATCAAGCCCTGGGTCAGCTCTGCACTGGGTGGAGAGCCTGCTTAAGATTCTCTCTCTCAGAGAAAGAGTTTCCAGGACAAACAAAAGCTAAAGGAATTTGTGAACACTAAACCAGAACTACAAGAAATATTAAAGGGGATCCTTTGAGTGGAGAGAGAGCCCAAAAGTAACAAAGACCAGAAAGGAACAGAGACAATCCATAGGAACAGCAATTTTACAGGTACAATGGCACTAAATTCATATCTTTCAATAATTACTCTGAATGTAAATGAACTCAATGCTCCAATCAAAAGACGCTGGGTATCAGAATGGATAAAAAAACAAGACCCATCAATATATTGCTTACAAGAGACTCATTTTAGACCCAGACGCCTCCAAAAAAGAAATCAAAAGAAAGCTGGAGTAGCCATCCTTATATCACAGAAACTATATTTTAAACCAAAGACTGTAATAAGAGATGATTATATTTATTATATCATAATAAAAGGGTTTATCCAACAAGAAGATCTAACAATTATAAATATGTATGCCCCTAACTTGGGAGTAGCCAAATATATAAAGCAATTAACAACAAAATTAAAGAAACTCATTGATAATAATACAATAATTGTAGGGAACTTTAACTTCCCACTCATAGCAATGGACAGATCATCTAAGCGGAAGATCAATAAAGAAACAAGAGCTTTGAATGACACACTGGACCAGATGGACTTCACAGATAGATTCTGAGCATTTCATCCTAAAGCAGCAGAATACACATTCCTCTCAAGTGCACAGGGAACAGTCTCCAAAACAGATCACACCATGGGTCACAAATCAGGTCTCAACCAGTACAAAAAGACTGAGATCATATATCATGCATGTTTTCAGACCACAATGCTAAAAACTTGAACCACAAGAAAAAATTTGAAAGGAAGGTTAAATAATATCCTACTAAAGAATGAGTGTGTCAACCAGGAAATTAAAGATGAATTTTAAAAATTCATGGAAGCAAATGAAAATGAAAGCACAACAGTTCTAACTGTTGGGATGCAGCACAGGCAGTCCTAAGAGGGAAGTATAGAGCAATACAAGCTTTCCTCAAGAAACGAGTCTCAAATATATAACCTAACCTTACACCTAAAGGAATTGGAAAAGAACAGCAAATAAAGCTTAAATCCGGCAGGAGAAGAGAAAAAATAAAGATTAGAGCAGAAATCAATGATACAGAATTTTTTTTAAAAAAGTAGAACAAATCAGTGAAACTAGGAGCTGGATTTTTGGAAGAATTAATAAGATCAATAAATTCCTAGCCAGACTTATCAAAAAGAAAAGAGAAAGGACCCAAATAAATAAAATTATGAATGAAAGAGGAGAGATCACAACCAACTCTGAAGAAATACAAACAATTACAAGAGAATATTATGAGCAATTATATGCCAACAAATTAGGTAATCTGGAAGAAATGGATAAATTCTTAGAAATATATAAACTACCAAAACTGAGAGGAGAAAAAATAGAAAACCTGAAAAGATCCATAACCAGCAAAGAAACTGAATTAGTTTAAAAAAAAAAATCCCCAACAAACAAGAGTCCAGGGTCAGATGGCTTCCCAGAGAAATTCTACCAAACATTTAAAGAGGAATTAATACCTATTCTTCTGAAACTGTTCCAAAAAATAGAAATGGAAGAACAACTTCCAAACTCATTCTATGAGGCCAGCATTACCTTAATCCCAAAACCAGACAAAGACCCCACTAAAAAGAACTGCAGACCAAAATCCCTGATGAACATAGATGTAAAAATTCTCACCAGGATACTAGCTAGTAGGATCCAACAGTACACTGAAAGGATTATACAACAAAACCAAGTGATGTAAAATTATTCCTGGACTGCAGGGGGTGGTTCAACATCCTCAAATCAATCAACCTGACACACTACATTAATAAAAGGACAAGAACCATATGATCCTCTCAATAGATAAAGAAAAAGTATCTGACAAAATACAGCATCTTTTCTTGATAAAAAACTCTCTGCCATGTAGGGATGGAGGGAACATACCTCAATATCATAAAAGCCATATACAAAAGACCCACTGTGAATGTTGTTCCAAACAGGGAAAACTGAGGGCTTTTCCCCTAAGGTTAGGGATACAACAGGGATGTCCACTCTCACCACTGTTGTTTAACATAGTACTGGAAGTCTCAGTCTCAGCAAACAGACAACAAAAAGAAATAAAAGGCATCCAAATCAGCAAAGCAGTCAAACTGTCACTCTTCACAGATGATATGATATTCTATGTAGAAAACCCAAAAGAGGGGCACCTGGGTGGCTCAGTTGGTTAAGCGACTACCTTTGGCTCAGGTCATGATCCCAGAGTCCTGGAATCTAGTCCTACATCGGTCTCCCAGCTCCATGGGGAGTCTGCTTCTCCCTCTGACCTTCTCCCCTCTCATGCCCTCTTCTCTCCCTCTCTCAAATAAATAAGTAAAATCAAAAGAAAGAAAGAAAGACCAAAAGACTCCACCCAAAAATTGCGAGAACTGATACAGGAATTCAGCAAAGTTGCAGGATTTAAAATCAATCCACAGAAGTCAGTTGCATTTCTATAACTAGCAATGAAGCAGAAGAAAGAGAATGCAATGAATTGATCCCATTTACAATGTACCAAAAACCATAAGATACCTAGAAATAAACCTAACCAAAGAAGTAAAGGATCTGTGCTCTGAAACCTATAGAATACTTATGAAAGAAATTGAGGAAGACACAAAGAAATGGAAAAACATTCCATATTCATGGATTGGAAGAACAAATATTGTTAAAATGTCTATGTTACCCAAAGCGATCTACACATTCAATGCAATCCCTATCAAAATACCATTGACATTTTTCACAGAGCTGGAACAAATAATTCTAAAATTTGTATGGAACCAGAAAAGACCCCGAATAGCCAAAGGAATGTTGAAAGAGAAAAATCAAAGCTTGTGGCATCACAGTGCTGGACTTCAAGCTCTATTACAAAGCTGTAATCAAGACAGTAATGTACTGGCACAAAAACAGACATATAGATCAATGGAACAGAATAGAGGACCCAGAAATGGACCCTCAACTCTATGGTCAACTAATCTTCGACAAAGCAGAGAAGAATATCCAATGGAAAAAGGACAGTCTCTTCAACAAATGGTGTTGGGAAAATTGAATAGCCACATGTAGAAGAATGAAACTGGACCACTTTCTTATACCATACAAAAAAATAAACTCAAAATGGATGAAAGACCTAAATACAAGACAGAAATCCATCAAAATCCTAAAAATGAACATAGGTAGCAACTTCTTTGACCTCAGCCACAGCAACTTCTTGCTAGACACATCTCCAAAGGCAAGGGAAACAAAGGCAAAAATGAACTATTGGGACTTCCATCAAGATGAAAAGCTTTTTTTTTTTTTTTTAAATTTATTTATTTTGACAGAGCGAGAGAGATCACAAGTAGGCAGAGAGGCAGGCAGAGAGGGAGAGGAGGAAGCAGGCTCTCCGCCGAGCAGAGAGCCCGATATGGGCCCCGATCCCAGGACCCTGAGATCATGACCTGAGCCGAAGGCAGAGGCTTTAACCCACTGAGACACCCAGGCGCCCAAGATGAAAAGCTTTTTGCACAGCAAAGGAAATAGTCAACAAAACCAAAAGACAACCAACAGAATAGGAGAAAATATTTGCAAATGTCTTATCAGATAAAGGGCTTGTATCCAAAATATATAAATAACTTATCAAACTCAACACCAAAAAAACAAACAAAAAAACCCAGTCAAGAAATGGACAGAAGACATGAACAGACATTTCTTCAAAGAAGATATACAAATGACTAACAGACACATGAAAAAATGCTCAACATCACTCAGCATCAAGGACATACAAGTCAAATCCACAATGAGCTACCACCTGACACCAGTTAGAGTGGGTAAAATTAACAACTTAGGAAATGACGGATGTTGGCAAAGATATGGAGAAAGGAGAACCCTCTTACACTGTTGGTAGGAATGCCTACTGGACCAGCCATTCCGAAAAACAGTATGGAGGTTTCTCAAAAAGTTAAAAATAGAGCTACCCTACCACACAACAATTGCACTACTAGGTATTTATCCAAAGGATACAAAAATAGTGATCCGAAGGGGCACATGCACCCCAATGTTTATAGCAACAAAATCCACAAGAGCAAAACTATGGAAAGAGCCCAGAGGTCCATCAACAGATGAATGGATAGAAAAGATGTGGTGTGTATATATATATATATAATGGAATATTACTCAGCCATGAAAAAGAATGAAAGCCTTTTGCTATGACATCGATAGAACTAGAGGGTATTATGCTAAGAGAAATAAGTCAGTCAAAGACAAATATCATATGATTTCACTCAGTAGAATTTAAGAAACAAAACAGATGAACATAGCAGAAGGTAAGGGAAAATAAAATAAGATGAAAACTGAGAGGGAGGCAAACCATAAGAGACTCTTAACTCGAGGAAGCAAACTGAGGGTTCCTGGAGGGGAGGTGGGTGGGGGGGATGGGACAACTGGGTGATAGGCATTAAGGAGGGCACTTGATGTAAAAGAGCAATAGTTATTATATGCAACTGATGAATCATTAAATTCTACCCTTGAAACTAGTAAAATATACTACGCTAACTAAACTGAATTTAAATAAAGAATTTTAAAAATTAAAAAAAAAAAGATGGGCGCCTGGGTGGCTCAGTGGGTTAAAGCCGCTGCCTTCGGCTCAGGTCATGATCCCAGGGTCCTGGGATCGAGGCCCACATCGGGCTCTCTGCTCAGCGGGGAGCCTGCTTCCTCCTCTCTCCTCTCTCTCTGCCTGCCTCTCTGCCTACTTGTAATCTCTCTCTCTGTGTCAAATGAATAAATAANGTAATCTCTCTCTCTGTGTGTCAAATGAATAAATAAAATCTTTAAATAAATAAATAAATAAATAAATAAATAAATAAATAAAAGATTCTCTTTCCCTCTGCCCCTCCAGCCCTACCTCCTCTGCAGTTGCACAGGAGAGAGACAGAGAGAAAGAAAGAAGGAGGGAAGGAAGGAGGGAGGGAGGGAAGGACGAACGTAAGGAAGGAAGGAAGAAAGGAAGGAAGGAGGGAGAGGGGAGAGGAAGGGAGAAAGAAAGAAAGAAAGAAAGAAAGAAAGAGAGAGAGAGAGAGAGAGAGAGAGAAAGAGAGAGAGAGAGAGGGAGGGAGGGAGGAAGGGAGGAAGGGAGGGAGGGAGGGAAAGAGACAGAGAAAGACAGGCACTGAATCTGAATTTGTTATTT
Organism: Ailurus styani; assembly: GCA_002007465.1. Lineage (NCBI taxonomy): Eukaryota > Metazoa > Chordata > Mammalia > Carnivora > Ailuridae > Ailurus > Ailurus styani. Next base: position 1,184,704 of record LNAC01000122.1, read on the forward strand.
CTTTACTCTAAAATACATCATTGCTATTCTTGGGAGTGTGCTTGCAAGGTAGTCACCAGTGAACCCTGTCTCCTGGTATTTATACCTCTGTATAGTCCTCTCTTACCAGTGTTGGTCTGTGTAACCAATAGAATATGGCAGAAGTAATAGTATGTCATTTCAAGATTAGGTTATAAAAGACAGCAGCTGCCATGTTAGGCCTCTTCCACTCACCATCTTTCTCTCTCTCTCCTCTTCTAAAAGAAGCTAGCTGATATGCCATGAGGACATTCAGGGAACTCTAAGGAAAGGCCCATGTGGCAAAAAACAGAGATCTGTGGCAAAGAGCCAGTGAAGAGATGAGACCTGCCAAAAACTACATGTATGAACTTAGAAGTAAATTCTCCAGCCTTGGTTAAGCCTTGAGGCAATTGTAGCTCCAGCCAATAGCTTAATTGCAATTTATATAAGAATAAAGACCCTGAGCTAGAACCACCCAATTAAGTTGCTCCCACATTCCTTCCTGCCCCTCAGAAACTGTGAGAGATAATAAACATTTGTTGTTTTGAGCTACTAAGTTCTGGGGAAACTTATTACAGCAATAGATAACCAAAACATGCCTTTTATGTTGTGGTGACTTGTTTTTAAGACTCAGACAATACCTAAGCACTAAAAAAGACACTGATCATTGTCCTTATCAAGGGAAGGGAGAGAAGAGGTTAGACATACTGCTCATAATACTCAAGGATCCTACAACAGGAGACTCTCATACTATTTCTCTACTACAAACCCACTGAATAGTGGCACCAGACAGATGATTTAGTTTAAAAAAAAATGTGCAGAAAAACAGAGAACACAGGAAGGAATTGCAGAGAGAGTGACTAGATTCTGTAGGATATCAGTAAATTTTCTTTGATATTTTTTAGAATCATATATAATTTTCAAAGTGTAAAAACTATAAGAATTGAAATATACTCCCTTACTTCAAAATAAAACACAGTAATCCCCTTTGCAGACAATAGGTTCTCCTTTTGGTTTTTATCAGAACTACAGCTGGAGAAAATGAGGTATCAAACAATACACATTTCCTTCAAGACTTGAACAGCAGAACATACATTGTTCATTAATCTTTAAGGCTAAATTAAAAGAAATTCTTAAAAAATTAAAAAAATAAAACGTTCTTTTGTATTTTTAAACCAAAGTTTAGGGGGAAAAAGGTACTTCAGAAGTCTATGCTCTAGTTACTTCAATAAAGGTTTTTGCTTTCCTAATAGTTCAATATAATTTATGAAAATAGAGCAACATGTTTTGTGAAGATATTAAAGATACGATTACTGACTCCTACTTTGACAACAGTGGCATAATTTCCATTTCCCTCTTCTCTTCTTTGAAATACTCCAAACAGGGGCACCTGGTGGCTCAGTTGGTTAAGCGTCTGCTTTCAGCTCAGGTCATGATCCTGGGATCGAGCCCCACATCAGGCTCCCTGCTCAGCGGTGCATCTGCTTCTCCCTCTGCCCCCAGCCCCTAGCTTGTGCTCTCTTGCTCACTCTATCTCTCTAATAAATAGATAAAACAGGAAAGATGGAAGGAAGGAAGGAAGGAAGGAAGGAAGGAAGGAAGGAAGGAAGGAAAGAAGGAAGGAAGGAAGGAAGGAAGGATGGGGGGGAAAAAAAGAAAGACTCTAAACAACAAGGAAATCAAAAACAAAAACAAATTCCTGTCCTGGTAAAATAAGATATAGCTAAAATCCAACTCTCAAAATAAGTGGACAGTCTCCTAAAAGTAATGGAGATCACGGAGATCAAAAGTACAAGCAGAGAAGGAAACTGCTTATCTCACAAAGAGGTAGCAAGACAAACTTCTCAAAGCATAAAGCCTAAAGCCCATGTTTATAACAAGAATAAGACATATGTGCTGTAGGCAGAAACTCCTCAGTTAAGTTCCAAAAATGAAACAGAAAAGACAGAGCTTAAAGAGAAACGGTTCAGAAATACCCTGTTTACAAAGAACATTGTTTCTATGGCAGCAGGAGAGAAAAGAGGTTTTGTATTAAGAAAAAAAAATACACAGTTGCCTAACCCAATTGGCTGGGGAAAGATAAAAGCTGAACAAACTAGCACATTAAATTTTTGATCATAAGGAAAATTCTAGGTAGCCTGGAATGTGGAAAGACATGCCCCCATACTCACACAAACCTCCTACAAATAACTAGCAAAAGTAAAGTAAACATAGAGTTAGAGATTTATTTTTAAGTTTAAAAAAAAAAGGCAAAATACAAAATTATGTTCCAAAACCTAGACCAATTTCTTTCCTCTCAACAAATGTAAATGAGTTAAACTCACCAGAGCAAAAGACTTTCAGACTGGATCATAAAAATGAAATGCTATCTAAAATTAAGAGTTTTTGAAAGTTGAAGAAAATAAAACCACTGGCAAAAGTTTACTAGGCAAATACCAACAAAACAAGGGTTGTATCTTAATACCTCACAAGGTTGAATTCAAGACCCTGCCCCCATCCCAAAAAAAGAAAGCTTTAAACCTAGAAAAAGAAAGTGATTTCATAGTGTTAAAAAATGATGCAGTTCCTTTCCAACAAATGGTGCTGGAGCAACTGAGCACCCACGAAAGAAAAAAATAAAAGAATCTCAACATGAACCTCACACCTTAAACAAAAATTAATTCAGAATGGCCTACGAATTTAAATGTAAAATGTTAGAAGAAAAAAAACACATAGAAAAAAAAAAGAAGAAAATCTTCGGAACCTATAGTTAGAAAAGGAGACTTTTTTTTTTAAGATTTTATTTATTTATTTGACACACAGAGAGAGATCAGATCACAAATAGGCAGAGAGGCAGGCAGAGAGAGAGGAGGAAGCAGGCCCCCCGCTTAACAGGGAGCCCGATGCAGGCCTCCATCCCAGGACCCTGAGATCATGACCTGAGCCGAAAGCAGAGGCTTTAACCCACTGAGCCACCCAGGTGCCCAGGAAGGAGTCTTGACAACAAAAGCACAATCCACAAAAAAAAAAAAAAAAAAGCACAATCCATAAAAGGAAAAATTAATAAATTTTGTTCACAAAAGCCCTATTAGAATAATAAAAAGACAAACTACAGACTGGGAAAAAATATCTGCAAACTATATACCCAACAAATAACTTGTATCTACACTATATTAAGAATTCTCAAAACTCAATAGCAAAAAGACTAATAAGCCAATTAGAAAATTAGAAGACATGAACAGACATGAACAGAAGAGGAGATATAAATGGCAAATAAATACATGAAAAGAGGGTCAACATCATTAGCCCTTAGGGAAATGTAAATTAAAGCCACAATGAAATATCACTACATACCTATCAGAATGATCAATATAGGAATTAGTGAAATACCAAATGCTGGCAAGAATGCAGAGAAACTAGATCATTTATATGCAATCAGTGGAAATGTAAAATGGTACATCTACTCTGAAAAAAAGTTTAGCAGTTTCTTTAAAAACTAAACAGGTACTTACAGAAATTATATTCTTGGATATATACCCCAAAGAAATGAAAACTTATGTTCAAATGCCTATATACAAATGTTCACAGAAGCCTTATTTGTAAAAGCCAAATACTGGAAACTATCCAAATGTCCTTCAACAAGTATATGGTTAAACAAACTGTGGTATGTCATAATCATGGAATACCACTCAACAATAAAAAGAAACTATTAATACACTTAACATTATGAATGGATCTCAAGAATATGCCACATGAAAAAAGCCAGTTTCAAAAGATTATATGCAATTTGACCTCATTTTATAATTCTTGTAATAACAAAATTATAGAGATATAAAACAGATTAGTGGGTGGAAGTGTTAAGAATGGGGGCAGGTGGAGGAGGGCTGGTATGACCATAAAGTGATAGCAAAAAGGAGCCCTGTGGTATGTATGCATGTATGAATTATGTATGTTATTTATTTATTTATTTATGTAATCTCTACACCCAACATGAGGCTTGAACTCATGACCCTGAGGATCAAGAGCCACATGCTCCACCAACTGAACCAGCCAGGCACTGTGGTTTTAGAACAGTTCTGAATCTGAATTGTGGGGTAGTGACATGAAGCTACAGATGTGATAAAATTACATAGAAATATAAAACACACACACAAAAGTGCATGTAAAACTGGTAAAATCTGATAGACTCTGTGAATTGAACCAACATCAGTTTCCTGGTTGTCATATTTTACTGTATTCATGCAGGATGTTACCACTGGGGAAAGCTGGGTGAAGGATGCATAGGACCTACTTGTACATTTTTTTGTGTTTTTTTGCAACTTCATGTGAATCTATAATTATTTCAAAATAAAAAGTTTTCTTTTAAAGTAATATTCATAAAGCAAAACTGAACAAAGAGAGGTTGAAATATATTACCAGAATACAGAAGAACTATACAACATAATAAGGTTGTGTTCATTGATATTATTAAACTTTATGCACCTGGGGGGAAAAAAATACATCTTCAACTGTTTGTGAAAGGCAACAATTGACCAAACAGCACATGACCAAAAAAAAAAAAAAAAAAAAAGAAAAGAAAAGAAAAGAAAAAGTCAATAATGAAATATTATTAAACAACATGCTCTGAAAGCAATACAATAAAACTAGAAACAGTAACTAAACCAGAGACCAAACATACAAACACACATTTGTCACCCGGAAAAAATGCTTAAATTACAAATACTAAATTTTAAAAAATCATGATATCTAGAAAATAACCAAAGTAAATCACTACATACCAAAACATGTAGTATTCTATTCTATTGTAGCAAGCAGTGGTCAGAAACTATTATGACCTCAAATACACGTACAATGTATTTATTGTGTTAATAAATAAGAAAGAATGAAAATAAATGTATTAAGTTCCCAATTTAAGTTCAGGAATAAAATAAGCCTAAGAGGAAAAAAAGAATAAAAAGAAGTAATTTCTTAACAGCTGGTTCTTTAAGAGAAAAAAGATACATAATACAACTAATAAAATATCACCACAAAAGAGAAAATTTATAAATATATAAAATAAGAAACAATAAGGAAGCAATAATCATAGACACACAAAAAAATTTTTAACTTTTTTTTTCAGTAGGCTCCATGCCCAGCAAAGAGACCAATGTGGGGCTTGAACTCATGACCCTGAGATCAAGACCTGAGCTGAGTTCAAGAGTCAGAAGCCTAACCAACTGAGCCACCCAGGTGCCCCATACAAAAAAAAAAAATTTTAAATCAGTAAGAAACAGTGATGAGTACTATTATTACAACACTCTACAGAAATACATTTTAAAACTAGAATGAGTGGGCGACTGGATGGTACAGTCAGTTGACCATTCAACTCTTGGTTTCTGCTCCAGTGGTGATCTCAGGCTCATGATGCCTGGATTGTGAGATGAGCCCCACATCAGGTTTCAGGGTCGGTTCTGGAGTTTACTTCAGATTCTCGCTCTACCCCTCCTGCTTATGCATGCTCTCTCTCTCTCTGCCTCTCTCTCTCGCAAAAAATAAATCTTTAAAACTGTAGAATGAATAATTACATATATTTTTAATAAAACTAACATTGGAAGAGACAGAAAACCAAAAAGATTAACTACTATTGAATTTGAAAAATTGTTAAGAACTATACTCCATAAAAAGTCCCAAGTCCGAAATACAACCAAACTTATAAAGCACAGATGCCATAGGTTCTATTTAAATTAATCTAGAGCATTAAAAAATAAAAACTTTTAATGTTTATATAAAATGATTACAACTATGAAAGTAGAAATTTTCCTGGAATCCAGGACTTCAATCTTTGAATTCAATATTTAATATAATCTATCATATTAAGGGATACAAGATGAAAAAAATCAAATGGCTATTTCCGTAGACAATGAAATAGCATTTAACAAAATTCAACAATCTTTCTTGATTTAAAAGAAAAGTAAATGTGGATAGAAAATTCCTTAACATGATAAAATGTTCCAATGCAAAAATCAAAATAATGTCCAATGGGGAAACATCAGGAGCATTCCCAAGGAACAAGTCCAGAATGTCTACTATTTTCTCAGTAACTTAATATTGTCCTGAAGGTATTAGCCAACACAATTAACCAAAAGAAAAAAAAATCATAAAAAAAATATGAAAGGTGGTAAAACTGTTGCTGTTCACAAATGCCTGAATACTCATAACTTTTTTTTTTAAGATTTATTTATTTATTTATTTGAGAGAACAAGAGTGAGAGCACAAGTGAGGAGCACAGGGAGAGGGAGAAGCAGACTCACAGCTAGCTGGACAGGAAGCCGACATGAGGCTTGATCCCAGGACCCTGACATTATGAACTGAGCCGATGGCAGACACTTAACCGACTGAGCCACCCAGGCACCCCAATACGTGTAATCTCAAAAAAATCAACTGAAAAACTTATTAGAAACAAGATGGGGGTATCTGGGTGGCTCAATTAGTTGGGCGTCTGCCTTTGGCTCAGGTCATGATCCAAGAGTCCTGGGATCCAGCCCCATGTTGGGCTCCCAGCTCAGTGGGGAGCCTGCTTCTCCCTCCCCTCTGCAGCTCACCCTGCCTGTGCTCTCTCTCTCTCTGTCAAATAAATAAAATCTTGAAAGAAAATACAAAATAAAATTTAAAAACCAAGATGATTCCTATAGTTGAATACAGAATTAGTGGGGCGCCTGGGTGGCTCAGTGGGTTAAAGCCTCTGCCTTCGGCTCAGGTCATGATCTCAGGGTCCTGGGATCGAGCCCGCATCGGGGGGAGCCTGCTTCCTCCTCTCTCTGCCTGACTCTCTGCCCACTTGTAATCTCTCTCTCTCTGTCAAATAAATAAATAAAATCTTTTTAAAAAAAAAGAATACAGAATTAGTATGGAAAATCAGTAAGTTCAAATATACAATCAGTTCTAGAATATACTAAAAACTCTCCCTTAACCTATTTTATCAAATCATCCTAGTTGCTTTTCTGGATGAAATTGATACTATTTGAACCATCAGTACAGTATGAATTTCTGTTATATATAATCCAGTGGCTTGCACTATTAAATTATAAAGGTATACTAACAGGGACTACTTGGAACCTCAATATAACAGAATCACATTTTAATTATGGTAAATATTTTAAATCCTTAATATTTAGTATTTTACTGTACTAAAATTAAAAATGTTAAATGTCAAAATATAGCAAAATATCTAAAATTCAATCAATTTAATCATACCTTCCTCACTTTTACTAAAGGATTAATATTCCATAAACCTAAAATCAAAACATGAAGGTTTTTTTTTTTTTCAACATTCCTTTGGCTATTCGGGGTCTTTTCTGGTTCCATATAAATTTTAGGATTATTTGTTCCATTTCTTTGAAATAAACTGCTGGTATTTTGATGGCGATTGCATTAAATGTGTAGATTGCTCTAGGTAGCATAGACATTTTCACAATATTTATTCTACCCATCCATGAGCATGGAATGTTTTTCCACTTCTTTGTGTCTTCCTCAATTTCTTTCATGAGTACTTTATAGTTTTCTGAATACAGATTCTTTGCCTCTTTGGTTAGGTTTATTCCTAGGTATCTTATGGTTTTGGGTGCAATTGTAAATGGGATTGACTCTTTAATTTCTTTTTCTTCTGTTTTGTTGTTGGTATATAGAAATGCAACTGATTTCTGTGCATTGATTTTATATCCTGATACTTTACTGAATTCCTGTATGAGTGCTAGCAGTTTTGGAGTAGAGTCCTTAAAGATGTAAGCCTGATGATTCACAGACCTGTACCCCTGGGTCAAAGAATAAAAAATTAAAAAATTTAAAAAAACTAAATAAAATAAACAGAATCTACCTAGGCTTAGGGTGCCATCGTAAAAAAAAAAAAAAAAGTGAAGGTTTTTCATCAACCTTCCAATATGAAGCACTTTCTGCCAAACTTAGGTGCTGTCTTTCCAACAACCACATCATCCCCCATCTGATTTACTGTTTTTAGATGAGATTTAGCAATATAGAAAGCTAAAAATGAAAAGATATACAGGTGTCAATATTTATAACTATGTTCATTATTTTGTCAGTTTATTTAACTATCAAAGGCTTTAGCAAGAATTAGCTTCACATTCAGACAAACTAATAACAGTGATTTATTCCTTATAAGGAATAAGGCAAGAATCGAGCTTTTTTTCTTTAATTGAATTGACTTTAACTTATTTATATATATATATACATATATATATATATATATATATATATATATATATATAAAACTCAATACCATTTTCCCCTGATGATTTGAAATGTCATTTTATCATATATAAAAACCATATAGACCATACCATATTATATACAAAAATTCCTTTGGGCATTTATTTCTGGATTCTTGTGTCTCTTTGGTCTTTTAATTAATTCATATACTATTTATTTATACACTGTGCCAAACTTTTAATTAATTTATACACTATACACTATAACAAACTTTCCATTAATGAAGTGTTATAATGTATTTAAAGCTTGGCAGACCTCTGCTTCTCATCCCTCTCCTTTTTTAGAATTTTCAGAACTATTCTTATGTGTTTATTTTTCCATTAAAAAGTATGGAAGGGCACCTGAGTGGCCTACTTGGTTGAGCGCCCGACTCTTGGATTTCGGCTCAGGTCAGGATCTCAGGGTCCTGGATCGAGCCCCTCATTGGGCTCCATGCTCAGTGGGGAGTCTGCTTGATATTCCCTCTCTCCCTTCTCCCTCTGCCCCTCCCCCCTTCTCTCTCAAATATGTAAGTAAATCTTTTTTTAAAAAGTATGGAAAAAGTGTGCCAAGATTTTTCAAGTACTGTTGGTATTTTTATTGTGACCACACATTTTCAGATTAATCTAGGGAGAACTAATCTCATAACAATACTAAATCTTCCTATCCAAGAATAGGATCTGTCTCTTAATTATGTCTCAGTACATAATTCTTTAAATATAGAATTCTATCAAGTGAATAACTATCAATATTCAAATATCTATCAACATTGCAAAAGTGATGTAAGAGCTTGCAAAATGATTTCTTACCTACCAAAAACTCTTAGTAAATATTCTCCTTGAGTAAATATCAAGAGATATTCACAGATACCTTCTCCTTTAAGAGCCAACTATAGCTGATGACAGATACTTTGTATTCTTATTAGAGTGCCATGAAGGAAATGTTTAACTCTCCTCAAAAGACTTGTCAAATTATGCTTGCCGACTCTTCCAGATGGAAGAGTTTTCCAGATAGAAAATATATTTCCTCAGAAATATATTTTACCAGTTAGTTCTGGGGGGAGCAGGAAGGAGGCATTAAAAGCTGTGTAAGATCAAAGTCCTATCCTCAAATGGCTTTCAATTTAAGTAAGAAAACAAACAAACAAAAAAACAAGAAAACATAAAAAACAGGGATAAGACAACCTTCCTCAATTTCTTTGCTTAACTTTTTCTCTCCCTAACTCCATTTAAAGAGGAATTAAAAAAAAAAAAAAACAGAAGGAAAATATGGTTAAATCCTCTGGGAAGGTCAATGTTTAATGTCAATAAGCATCTGTAATGATCTTATAGAGAATGAAATTTCTAGAAAGGTATAATCTAAGAATAAAGTATCCAGGAGTAAAATCTAAGATTGCTTGTAGAGTTAGTTAAAGGTTAACAGACAAAGCTTAATGAGTGTTCACTCTTAGAAAATGAACCAATTCCCACAGTAATGCATACTTGCCAGCATAATCAAGAAATACAAAATTTAAACTGTAATCCAAACCTTCCCTCACCATGGACCATAGCCTTAATGACTTTTATGAAGTAAGTTTACATTTAAATTATAATTTGTTTCAGTAGTAGTTGAAATATATTGAAATAGTTGAAATATATTGAGATAGTTAATCAGAGATATAAATTAATTACTGAATCTGAAATGCAAAAAAAATAATAGGTTGGAATCATACCAAGTTCCTCCATATGAAGGAAAGAAGATATAATAAAAATAAAAGCATCTTATACAGATATTGATTCTATCAATTCTATCACAAAAGAGAATTTGAAGATAGTTATGATTATGTAATATATCCTCAGTCCTGAATCCATGACTTCTCTGTCCAGTAAAAGCATTTGGGAAATCTGGAATGTAGAAATAACAGTCACTTTTTGCAGATATCTGGCAGATTTCTAAGCTTTATACTCAGTGTAGACAGTGATAAGTAAAACCCTACATTTTATTGTTCTTTCTGCTTCCATTTCTTTAAATAAACCCTGGTCTAGACCTCAAAATTTTTGTTTCCAAAGGAAAAAAGTCCAGGAATAAGCTAAGGCTATAGCTCACACAAAAGAAAATGTCCTGTGGTAAGTCTTCTTTCTACATACCACAACATCTACTTTCACGTTGTTGTATTTTATTTCATGCTTTTTTGATTGTCATCAATCAGGAGGACAATTCTATTCTTTGTTTGATAACTGGCCTATGCTTCCAAAAGTGAAGAGCTCAGTGAAATAGAAGCTGCAACAGTTGAGAACCAGGTCACAAATGTGAATAAGACAAAGTGAGAAATGGTTCTGAAGCTTAACAAACCAAGAAATACTAGATGCAGGTGATGCAGAACAGGGAGGACACAGTAAGGATAACAGAGCCTCATACTCAAAATAGTAGAAAGATCAAACTGAAGAAATAACAAACATTTTTAAAGAAATTTGTGTGTGTGTGTGTTTGTGTGCGTAAATATTTGCTATTTGTAGGAAGGACTCTAGGTCCAAAAACTCCCTTTACTAAAGGAATGTTGATATGTGTAAAGTAATAAAAGAAAAATGTTTGCAAAGAAATAAAAAATAAAGAACAATGTCTTACCTAAAAAAAAAAGAAATTATGTTTTTCTACTTTTAAAAACAATCATTATATGATTTACTTGCCCAAAAGTCTCCTGCAGCATAATAGCAGATCCAGTAGATGAGTTTGTGAAGAGCCATTAGAATTAGCACAGTGGAGTTCCCTGTCAGACATTCTTTTGCAACTAGAGAAAAATCTTTCATAATCAAAAAATCAATTTTGATATGGAAATGGAGGTCAAGTGAGTTTTTTCTAAGTTTTTTAAAGATGCTTCAATCAAGTAAACATCACATTCATTCCCTTTCTAAATTTTTCTGCCCTCTTTTTATTAAAAACTAGAAATGAACAAGGGAAAGGGGCTCAGCATTATAAAATCTACTGCCACTCTGGGATAAGCAGCATTCCAAAAAACTCCAAAGGAGAAAGAAAATAAAGAAAATGGCAGATTTTATTTGGTAATATGCATGCACTCAGTTTTTGGCTCTTTTATCTATATACAAAGCTAAATTTTGTGATCTCCAGTTCCAATTTGAAAATATGCCCTGCACTAAAGACTAAACAAACAAAATTTTTTTTTACTACAGCAGTCCCAAAGAAAGAGATCTGACACCTGCCAAATGTCAAATCAATCAAAAACCTAAATATCACCCAATTCCTTCTTTTCCCTTACCTTCCATTTCCCCCCCACCAAGTTGTCTCAGTTGTATTTCTGAAATACTGGCATCTCTTTCACCTCCACTGCCACTGGGATGTCAAATCCATCTTTACCTTTAAACTCCTATAACAGCATCCCAGCTGATCTCCCTGTTTCTGCCCTTGTCCTCCACTACTCAATCTCCACAAGCAGTACGTATGATCCTCTTAACTTAAATCTCTTCGTGCCATTCTTCCACTAAAACCTTTACAAGCTTCCCATTGCACCCAAAATGAAATACAAACTCCTAGGCCATGATCCTCCCATGATCCAAATACTTTCTGATTCTGTAAGCACACCTCCTATCACTCTTTCTCTCCATCACATATTCCATATATACTGATCTTTCTGATCCTCAAATAAGTCATGTTCTCTCCTACCTCACAGCCTTTGTATTTTCTGTTGTCTTCCTATAAAGACCTTCCCTCAACTCTTGGATTTTTTTGTTTTTAGGATCTGAAGAACACATTGATGTAAAAAATTCAAACAATACCCCCCCCAAAAAATGGAAAGAAACAACTACAAAAAAACACCACCCAAAGGGAATTTCCATTAATATTTTGAGGATAATCCTTTCTTACATCCCTCTATGGATTCATATGCTATTATACACTGTATATATAAATAATAAATTCCATAAATTCCAACTCTCTCCAAGCTGGTTCTTTCTCATACATTAGTTCTCAACTCAAATATCACCTTCTCAAAAGAGGGACTCTTCCTCTCTATCATATCACACTGTTCATTTTCTTCACTGCACTTCTTTGTTTACTTGTCTCTCATTTTTTATTTGTTCAATCCCCATAGAATATAAGCTCCATGAAGGCAGAGATCTTGTCACTACTTTCTCAATCACTAGGGTCTAGTGATTGATACTGATAGTGATACAATACTGAACACATTGCAGGTGCCCAATATTTACTGAATGAACAGATGGTGGCTCTGTTTAACATTAATAAGCTGCCAAATCCTAAATTAATATCTCCCATTCAAATTTATCTCCTGAGCTTCATACTCTAAGTATCATCCCACTTGGCAGCTCCCTCTAAATAGAAACAGGTATTTTAGTCTCAGTGAGCAAACCTGTTCTTCCTCACAGGATTCCCTATTTAGATGGCATTCCCTATTTAGACGAATGACACTACCATCAAACAAATTTCCCAAGCCATACACTTAAATTTTATCCTTGATGCAATTATTCCCCCTCACCTCACACCCACCAAATCACCAAAAGCCTCTCCATACTACCTCAATTCTACCTCCTAAGTCTCTTCAATACTCATTCAAGTCTCATTCAGCCCATCTGCCTCTCTTCTACTCTGCTGCCTCCACTCAACTGCAAAATCGTTGTCACTCATTTTTCCCCAGACAACTGTAATAACCTAACTTGCTGCTTTAGAACCATTCTTATTCCCCTCTAATTTATTCTCCATGGTGTAGCCTCAATAGTATTTTCAAAATAACAGTATGATCACATCATATTCCTTCATAAAAATCAATGGCTTCCTATTACTCTTAGATTAAAATCCTTAAAATCCTTATCATGGATTATAAGATCCACAAGAAATACCCCTTGCCTAACTACCCAGACCTTCCCTATAAACCAGTCTTTGGCCCTCTTTCAGTTCTTTAAACCTACCATTCTCTATTCCCCTCACAGCCTTCATATATGCTGTTCCTTCCGCCTAAAAGATTATCCACCAAGTCACACCACCCTTGCAACACATAATCATCCTTTGGGTCTCAAACTCAAAGGTCACTTCCTCAGGGAGGCTGTGGTAGGCAGAATTCTAAAGCTCTCTCTCTCTTCCTCCCCAAGAGTTCCATCCTCTGTTATACAACCAAACGGTAATCTAGGTATTGCTGTAAAGGGACTTTGCAAATATAATTATTACTCAGCGGATTCTAAGCAAGGGAGATTATCCTGGATTATCCTGGTGGGTCTAATACAATCAGTTAAACCCTGAAAGGCAGAGCTTTCTCTGGGCTGAGGGCAGAATTGGAAGTCAGAGAGATGCGGCACAAGTTAGTAAGCAACCTGACTAACCCTGGAAGATTCTCCCCCCAGAGACTCCACATAAGATCCCAGTCCAACTGATTGATTACCTTAATGTAGGCCTGCAAGACTTTAAGCAGAGACCCCAGTCAAGCCAACTGGACTTCTGATCTACACAAACTGTGATACAACAGATGGGTATGCTCGAAGCTGCTAAATTTGTGGGAACAACAGAAAATGAATACAAAGACTCTTCCCTGACCCTCACCTCCACCACAGATAGTGTTAGAGCCTCTGTTAAATGTTCCCATAGCATGTGACACTTATCTTTCATAATATTCATCATACTTATTACTTAATTTAATGTATATAGTCAAAGATCTACATTCACAGATTTTGTATTTTTGTATACCATACACCATTATATTCCAACATCTACAAAATTGGTACCTATAAATGTTTGTAGACTGAATGAACCAATTTCTTATTCATCTGTCTCTCCAAAGTCTCAATTGTGACACACCTTCAGTCAAGTGCTATACTATAAAATATTTCTATGATAAGGGTCAATTGCTTTATAGCAGTGACTAAAAAGAGGGGGAAAGAGATGAAATGAATGGAATATATTCAGAATCATTGGGGCAGTTGTTTTTTGTTTGTTTTGTTTGTTCGTTTTATAAACCCTCCCTTACAACTACCCACAATCTGAAATGCCCACTCCTTGCCCTATATCCCTGGGGTGGGGCCATGACCATCTATTAGAGAATTACAAAAGATTCTCATATAGAACCATTATTACTAATGTCACTGAGTCATATTCTTCAGGTATGTTAAATTGTAAATTAAGGTTTAACACACACAGTTGGTTTACTTTTTTAAAGAAATGCTTTGCAAAAGGGAAAAAAAGCAAATTTACTCAATCTGAAACATTACTATTTCACAATAGAGACTGAATATATTTTAACTGGTCAAAAAGAGGAAAAGTCAACTAAAAGAACAATTTACTTACATCAATGGAAAAGCAAAAAAAGGAAGTGTCATGGCAAGTCTTGCTGTAAATTCATCAGGAAGATACCACAAATATACAATTAAACAAGTAAATAGATAGAGAATTGAAGAGTAGAGAATTAATCTTCCAACCCATAATTTTTGTAATCTCTGATTTTTTTCTCTAAATTCTTCCAATGCTTGAATTTCCTGTTAAGAGAAATTTGTTCTATATTATTGAATTGAATCTCAAATTTCATAAAGAAACAAAATATTAACAAAAACTTTTTAAATGACAGATTATATAGGAAGAACTCAATGAAATATAGTATCTTACTATTTTAAAAAAGAACGTAATATGAAAAAGAAAATTAGAAATGAAGTTAAAAACATACAAAAATGCCTATTTTGACAAGTCACAATTTTTTTTAAGAATTTTTATTTATTTATTTTACACAGAGAGCACAAGCAGGCAGAGTAGCCAGCAGAGGGAGAGGGAGAAGCAGGCCCCCTGCTGAGCAAGGAGCCCGACATGGGGTTCCATCCCAGGACCCCAGGATCATGACCTGAGCTAAAGGTAGTCACTTAACCAATTGAGCCACCCAGGCGCCCCACAAGTCACTATTTTAAATGCAAAATTAAGGGATGCCTGGGTAGCTCAGTAGGGTAAGCATCTGCCTTTGGCTCAGGTCATGATCCCAGGGTCCTAGGATGGAACCCCATGTCAGGCTCCTTGCTCAGCAGGGAGCCTGCCATTCCCCCTGCTTGTGTTCACTCTCTCATTTTCTCTCTCTGACAAATAAATAAATAAAATCTTTAAAAATAAATTTTTAAAAAATTAAGATACCATTTTTGACCTACCAAATTAGCAAAGATCAAGCATGAAATTAACACCAATACATAGTATTTATTAAACTAAATAAATAATAATTCTCCCTGTATAAGGTCTAAAAAAAAGGCTAAAAACTAATCAATTAACTTTAAAAATCTGGCCACAAAAAGAGTTAATAAAAATTGAAACAATGACCCATGCTAGATTCTTTCAATCTATTCATCACTCTCAATATTCCTAAGCAATAGACATTTTGGATAACAAAGTTTATGAAGTTTTCAGACTGATAAAACTGTTGCAGACTTTCTTATAATCTTTATTACATAATTATAATCTTATAATCTCTCTTATAATCTTATAATCTGCAACACTGCTTTACACCATGCTATACAACTAATTTCATCCCAACAGGTTCTAGTGACACAGACTTCTTAAGTCACTGAGAGACTTCCAATTTTTTTTGAGATAATGTAACATTAAAGTTCTCAGGCTTACTCTATATCATCCCTAAATTCCCAAACCAGATCCAGTCTCCAAAATAATATACTTATACTAAAATAATATTTATGCAATACCCAAGATGAATTAAAACAAAAACATACCTTATCTATATTTTCCAGAACTTCTACAGTTGAAGGTTTTGTCTGTTATAAAAACAGATATAAGACATTAAAATTTGTTACTGCAAACCTAGAAACACTTTGACTTATAAAATCATAAAAGAACATTTTCATTCAAAAATAAGTTTTTTCAAATGTCAAGTAATATGTATTCCTGTTTATTAATGAGATTTAGATTTAAATAAAATTATAATTATAAACAGAACTACATAAAGTTATAGAAATAAGCATTTTCCTACTTGACTTTTTGGGCCTAGAGGTACTTTCAACTCCAACAGCTCGATTTCTACCATTCTTTTTTTTTTTAATTTCTACCATTCCTAATCCCAATAGAACATGCTTTTATAGAGAAAATCTTCCTCCAAGAAAAATTTTCTTAGATACGATCATTCAAAAGAAATCATATATTTAAAAGCTCAAGACTAAAGATGGTTGGATATACTACTGCCAAAAGTTCACTTAGGACTTGGAAAGTCAAAATCAATAGGCTACCTTCATTCTGAATTCCTAAAGTATTTTTCTGAAGATCAGATTTTTAAAAAACCTCTAAGAATACTTTATTATAGCAGAGTTTGTTTGTTAAAAATATTTTTATACACCCACAATAAAAACCAGCCAAAATGTCTAATACAAAATGTCTCATACAACACCAATTATATACTCAATAATATAAGAGGGCAATGGATATCAATTCATTATAGTTCCCACAAGGGTTGTTAACATTAGGTTGAACCATATGAAACTGCTTTTATGTAAGTCAAAATGGTTGAATATTGGCAATTTCATATGGTTCAACCTAACAAAGACAAAGAAAAGGTAGACACATTTGATCCTCAAGCAGAACTGTAATAAAGTTTTAAAGGGAGGAGCAGAGAGTCAATAGAATATCAATCCAAAACAAAGCATTTCCAGTAACAGTCCAAAAACTAGTCTACCAATTTTTGGTAGACTCATTATGGTAAAAAGGAGTTAAAAATAAGCAAAGTAGTTTGTCTGGGACTACATTATCCTGTCTCATATTAGAAAATAACATTTATTAATATATTTTATATTTTATAGCACTAAAAAAGGAGATACCTCCTCTAAACCCTTAACCAATAAAATCAAACTGCATTTCAAATTTTCTTTAACCTTTAATTCCTAAAAGTATATTTAGTATTACTTCAGCAAATACATAATAAACAAACAGATATAGCCCATAAAAACATAAGTATTATACAGCAGACAACTATAAGTTCTAATAGTTCAACAATAACTGTAATTTCAACTACTTTTCAAATAAGATTGAAATGTAGGTGATATAAGAAGAAAATAAGGTAACCATTTGCAACTGAATGAATAAATAAAATTCATAAATCAAAGTGAAATAATTATGTTAAACGGAGTCATTAAGATACCAATATAGCAAGTAGAACTATTAAAGTCTAAATATACAACTAATTCATCAGAAAAGGAAGAAAATTAAATAGAATTAGGGATAATATCAAGCTCTACTCAAGCCTATACCACAAATGAGACTTTTACAAATAGGTTTATATGACACTTTATATTAGATTAAGAATTGGATGTAAAGAAAACTAACTTACCCTCCATCGAGAAAATAATCCACCCATCTTTTATGTGTAGAAAACAGGCAAAATGATAAATATCATCAATTGTCCAAAGGAATTCACAACTAGAAATAAAGCAAGTATTTAAAAATTTTTTAATTTAAACACACACTATACCCACTATAAAATTTAGATGCTGCAATATTGCCCAAAAATACTATAAAATATTAATTTCTTTGAACTCCACTTATGTGGAAGTTTGGTTCAGATAATCTTGGGATAGAATCTACCCTTCAAGAAATGCCTTCTTCCATGCCAGGACATATTTAAAAGTGAAAATATAGCTGAAAAGGCTTATAAAAGGCAAGGCATTTTAGCAGTGTATATTCATACCACTTTGCAACTTGTTGTTCTTTAAAGAAGGTCCCCTAATGTTGTAAGAAAAGTTTTACTACACTACTTTCATTCTACATTGCCTAGATACAATGTTTCTATCATTCAGCTGTCTCCCAACTAAACTAGTTATTTGAAATTAGGGGTGTTTTACAATGTTTAGAATAATATCATTTTACAACTAATAACAGAAAGCCCATGGATTTTGAATAAGAAAATAAAGGTTACGAGACTACTAGTGAGCTTGAGCAAATCATTTAATGCTTCTGAGTTTTAATTTTCTTTTCTGTAAATTAGACTTAATATGCCAGCACTTTTCACAGGATAGCCTTCGTTATTACCATTTTACAGATAAAAAAAATTAAGTGAAAAGACATTCAGTGATTGGCCCAATAGCTCAGAAGAAACAGATTCAAAGCTACTATCTTCAGAGACGCCTGGGGGCTCAGTGGGTTGCACATCCGACTCTTTATTTCAGCTTGGGTCGTATTTCAGGGTGTGAGATGGAGCTCTGAGTTGGGCTCTGCGCTGGTTATGGAGCCTGCCTGGGATTCTCTCTCTTCTTCTCCCTCTGCCTCTCTCTCTAGTTTAAAAACAAAACAAAAAAACAAAAAAACAAAAAAAAACACACAAAGCTACCCTAGCTTCAGACTTCCGGTCTGTTCACTACTGTTCCAATACCCAAATAAACACTTCTCTCTGAAATTATGTCTAAGTCCCTAAAGCCAACTGACCTTCATGTCACCTAGTTATGTATCTCTGTCCTTCTTAAAGTCGTTTTTCTGTGAGTGTCAAATATATTACAATATTACCATGTGGATGAAAATGTATCAGCCATCTTAGATTCTAAATCAATTTACCAGTCCATAATTACATGTTTTTATTCTTTTAACTAGAAATACTGAA
Source organism: Ailurus styani (assembly GCA_002007465.1). NCBI lineage: Eukaryota > Metazoa > Chordata > Mammalia > Carnivora > Ailuridae > Ailurus > Ailurus styani. The sequence continues at coordinate 1,203,485 of LNAC01000122.1, forward strand.
AGTATACTTTCAAATTCACATATTTTTACCAGGAATAGTTATATACTGTCAGTGTATAAAACTACTTCATTCCACACACAAAAAAAGTTAGGCCATAATTCTCAATTTTTTTTAAAAACCATTAATGTAATCAAAAATGACACCAGTCCCAAGTAAATACATTCACTCTGCAACACTATTTATAGATTGGAATTAGCATAAGGCATACCAATCTTGAACTTTCTTGGATAGAGAAATAACAAAGATCCTAATTATATATACTTTCACTTTACAAAGTGATTTCTAGGACCAGAAATACCTATAAACTGTCCTAAAAAATTCTGGTGTTTATAAATGAATGTTACAAGTCACATTTAAATTGCAACCTAAGAACTATTAATCCTTCCATATTAACTCAGTATTCAAATTTCTAAAATGCAGTTGTAGTAAATCCAGGAACTTTAATGAATAGAAGTATATATTTCTCAGTTAAAACATTAAATAGATCTTAAAACCTTCTTAAGATGCTAAAAATACTCACCAAGAAAGGTGAGGGAGGGGGATTATATGAACCATTTAACTCGGTACTTCCAAAGTATATAGTAGTTCCCTCCTATTTAGGAACTAATTGTGTGGTATCTAGCACAGTGTTTTGTACACATTTTCTACACATTTCGGTTTGTAACAGTTATATGCTTCTGAGTTAAGTTTGTAGCCATCACAAATCAGAATTTTTTAATATATAAAGATAATAACAGGAGTGCCTGGCTGATTCTGTTGATAGAGCATGGGACTCTTCATCTGGGGGTCATGGGTTCAAGCCCCATGTCGGGGGTACAGTTCACAAAAAATAATAAATAATTTTTTAAACAACATTTAAAAAAAAGTAATGACAACAGTAAAGATACCAGTTAAATATTTGATAAATACTTTATCTCCGGTATGCCTTAAAACAAATGCTTTACATGAATTTTATTATTTAGATACTACTACCATCCCATTTTATAAATGTCAGAAACTGAAGCTAGGGAAGTGAAGTAATTTGCTACCAAAAATTTTAAGTAGCATAGCCAGACACAGGATTTTAGTTGTGACTTTTAATGAAGCAAATATTCATTCCCAATAACATAAAATCAAAATTAGTGTCTGTTTTCTATAAATTAGATTGGAATATTTATGTATCAAATATATGAAAGCACCTCTGACATTCTCAAATTGCTGGTAAACAGAGCTACTGAAGTGGAAAGTAAGTTATAAACACCAGAGACAGGGTTGGTACAGTGTATCATGTGGCCCAATTCCTTCATTTGATTAAGTCTGAATGCTTAAATCTGCATGGAAGAGAAGCTGAATGATTTGCCAAATCATTTTGGCAGCTAGCACCAGCAAGGGGCAGAATTGGTACTGAAAGTCTGCAAGTACTGCCTTTACTTGTTTACTGCACATCACTTTTTAAGTGTAATATGAAATATATGCATAATATTGCAATTAATACCAACCTTGACATCAATTATTTGCTTGGAGAATTGTTTTGATGTTAATGAGCCAAACTATGGCTTAGCCTTTAAGATCCCTGAAGCAAAGTATTATGCTTTAAAATTTGTCCTCTAAAACAACATCAGGGTAAAAAGTCATTAAATGTCTATCCATGATTTCAGGATCATAATCAAAGAATGAGTTAACCTTCATTGTTCCAGCAATTTTCCTAAAATTCCAATTTCCAGTATTTGTTAAAGAAGCTGATTTGCTATAATATTCATATAATGGTAATACTTTCCAACAGATATGAAAGCATAACAAAATTAAATAAATCAACTCTTTCTTTATAGCTTTAATTTCATACCTCTTCTATTTTCAAACACTTTTTCCCTCCTTGCCCCACAAACATCTCAACTTCATTTCCTGTGGCCCGTTACTTACTATGAAACCTTGGGCAAATAAGTTACTTAACCTCTCAGTTACTCAATATCTTCATCAGGAAAAGAGGGATAGTTAAGGACCCTCTTAAATGTTGAAAGGCTGAAATGACATAATGCACTCGAAAGTATTTACAGCAGTGCCGACACATAACTAATTTCTCAATACAAATTGTTTTTACTGCTGAGGTCATTGCCGTTTCCTAGTCCATCTTTTCCAACACATGCAAGATACATGGGAAGTAAATAACTAGCATTTCTTTTTGAAGCATAAATCAATGTTTGCTCTTGAGTGGACAGACTGCTCAATCTCAAGAACTCTTCCATAAATGTGTAGTCTCTTTCCACTCTGATATCACAATGGAACCTGACATGACCTTAAGAGCTGGATGCATCTAATGTGTTTTTCAATAAATAATAATCCCCACTATATTATTTCAATGTTTCCTATTAACTGATATTCACGCTCTGGTTTGGGTGTCAGAATTTAAAATCTTGGGTCATGTTGTTCTTAAATTTTCAGCTCACTTCAAGTCATATTAAAATAATGGAGGGGCACCTGAGTGGCACAGTTGCTTGAGTATCTGACTATTGGTTTGGCTGGGGTTGTGATCTCAGGGTCCCGAGATCGAGCCCTGTGTGGGGCTTGGTGCTCAGGGCGGACTCTGCTTAGGATTCTCTCTCCCTCTGCTCCTCACCTCCCCCACACACACTCCACTCTCTAAAATAAATAAATCTTAAAAAATAAAATAAAATAATGGTGTAAAAAAAGTCTGTATCAAAATATGGCTCAGCTGCATACTAACAATGTGATCTTGGGTAAATTAAACTCCCTAACTTCAGTTTCCACATTTACATAGTGGTGAAAATACCTACACTTCACAGAACTGCTTTATGAATTAAATGAAATTAATTATCACTTGGCACAGTGTCCAACAAGTAGTGAACACATAATAAATTTTATCCATTATTATTACTATTATCAGGAAGCACATGTAGTACAGATAATACTCCTCACACACACACCTTTCTAACTTCTTATAAAGTACCTATTTGGGGGGCCCCTGGGTGGCTCAGTCATTAAGCGTCTGCCTTCAGCTCAGATCATGATCCCAGGGTCCTGGAATCAAAGCCAAGCATCAGGCTCCCTGCTTAGCGAGAAGCCTGCTTCTCCTTCTCCCACTCCCCCTGCTTGTGTTCCCTCTCTCGCTGTGTCTCTGTTAAATAAATAAATAAAATCTTAAAAAAAAAAGTACCTATTTTCATAATTTTAAAAGTGGAAAAATAAATTAGTTTGTATTTTAACTGAAATTGTATTGCCCTCATTCGCTCTAGTATTAAAAATAGAACAATATACTCTGCAGACTCTTCCATTAAAACAGCAAAGAAAGTTAACTTTTATGTTTATCAAGTTCCAAACCCAAGTGCAAACTACTCAATCACCATCAACAGTGCCTCTCTATTGTACTATTCGATTTAAGATTAAAAGTGATTTGTTCCAGAACTCTTTCGAATATCCTAACAGGCAATTCTGAAATACCCCAAACCGCCATATTTATTGCTCAAAAATAAAATTACTGAAAAGAAGTATACCTCTAAAAGCACTTTTACTATATGCTGATTAATTCTGGTCTTCATGGAAAGCTGATGTTCATTCCGAACCAAACACTACCAAGAAATAACTATTTAAGTAGAAAGATCTCTATTATTAAATCATATCTGGTTGAGAGCCATATAACTTCTTAGATTCTCTGTCAAGTTAAAAATATATAAACACTGTAAATTTATTAACAGTGGTGGGCTGATCTTAATAGGTGACAGAGAAACTTAAAATTCTAATTTTAAATGCACCACTCATGTTTTTAAAAACGTGTTCAAAATCAACTTCCTCCTGAAATGGAACTATGGGGGCTGCTGAGAACAAGAGATTATCACTCCCTGCCATTCACTGCCAGTTTGAACACATGCCTGAAGCCAAGCTTACTCACAGGCACACACACTGCTGTTGAACAGGGTCAGTTATGTTAATGGTGACACCCAGACCAAAGAGATAGGAGAGCACAATTGACATAAACCAGACGCCAACTGGGAAAAGCGGAACATGGAAAACTCAGTGAGTCACCGGTTTTTATTACTAAGAGGGCACCATCAGCAAAACTGAGTTCACTAATACCAACTCTCTCAATCCCTACCCACAATATTAAAGAATTAAACTATTCTTAAAAGATTATTTTTAAGTAATCTCTACACCCAGCGCGGCCTGAACTCACAACCCCCCGCCCCCCCATTAAGAGTCCTATGCTCCACCAACCGAGCCAGCCATCAATTAAACTACTCGTGTAGTTTAGATCAGCTCTTCTCCTCGGGACGTGCCCAGGACACCGACGCAACCTCGCCCTTCCCTCCACCCCTTACACCGCCCACCTTCCCTCAAATAAGGACAGCGGTTGTAGACAGCCTTCTCTAAGCAGCACGTAATCCACGCCCACATGCCTGGGCCGAGCAGCATGACACTGACAGTTTTCGATCTCTCCCGACCGTTCAATTCGTGGCGCCTCCGCACAACTCGGACAAAAAGAGATGGACAAAACACTCGACGCGACAGCTAGCGTTGAACCTTCTGACCCTTCGTCTCGACATAGGTGGGCCAAAGAGACGATGCTCAGCTCAACCTAGTCACCCCCCGGACTCTGAGAACAAGGCTGGGAAACCACCTCCCCTTTGCGGGAGGCGGGGGCGGGGGGTACCAAAAGGGTTCTCTATTACTCCAGAGTCACCCCTGGCACTTTGCTGGGAAATCGAGGGGAGCAGGAGACGACGCTGGTCAGCGCACAGCGCCGGCGGGGGTCTGACTAGCCACCGCCGCAGCTCTCAGGCCACACGGAGTGGGGCGGAGGCGCCCGGGAGAGGCAAGCAGGGAAACCGAGAGCGTATCTCCCAGAGAAAAGCTCAGCGCGCTTCCCTTTCGCCGAGCCCTCCCACCTGCCCTCATTTTGAGCGTTTTACCTGCAAGAAGCGGGCAAAGCCCGGCGCTTGCGTCCACGTCTGCCAGCTTCGGCGGCCACCGTGCAGCCTGCCTCCCGAGCAGGCAGCAGCCGCCACTGACAGAGCGATGGGCCCGGCCAACTCCTTCCCATCAAACCCCGCGCTCCCGCCGCCGGCCAATCGGCGCCGCGGCCGGCGCGCGCCGCTCCCCAGTCACGTGACTGTGACCGGGGCTGGCAGTTGGGGCGGGCCAGTCGGGCGGTTGGCCGGAGGGCGCTTGTCCCTCTGGCTTTCGCGACCAAGTAGGGTGCTCATCGTCGCGTCTCAGGGGTGTACCGCCGTTTATTATGAGTCTTACCACCACTGTTACTTCTTTTCTTCTGCCTTCTCATTCTTTTCAAGCCTGTGCTGCTAACTCTCACTGGAGGAAGAAAACCCCGAAATTGATCCTGGTGGTCCTGGACCGCCGAGAGAGACGAGTGGGGTTGGGGGTGGAGATGGGTGCGTCTGGCAAGGACTCCTCCTTGAAGAGTCCCACGATCAGCTGTCAGGCAGCCAACAGCAGAGCAAGTTAATACTACCACACAGCTTAGAAGAGGCCAAACAAGCCGGTGGAGCAAATCCAGCCTACACTCCTGGAGAGCTTGAGGCTTTAATCCCTCGTGGACGTCAAAAAGGTCATTTGATGACAGGACGCTTACCTCACCCGTGTGTGGTAAGCTTCAAATGCCAGATGATGTTGATTTCAAACCCGTGGATAACATAACCCGAGTTTTCTATCTTAAAACTCTGAACTCTAGAACTCCCTTCACAGGTCCTGACACGTGGGCCCACGAATAAACCACTCAGGCTGCATTCACCTCAGATTTGAAACACTGGCTAGAGAGCATTCAATTTCCTAGTCAACTGAAAATAACAAATCTAAATAACAAAAGATACTTGAACCACACAAGGTAAACAGTGGAGAAGGGTTGAAAAGGAAGCAAAAGCTTTGGTCATTTTTACCTCTGGGACATGTTTTAACCCTTTGTGCCAACAGTTTTCATGGGGTTTTTCTATTTCGTTTAGTTACATACACGTTTTTAAATAATTCTTCCATAATTATTAAAGAGTGGCGTTGTTTTAATGTGCTACATCTAAACTTTGACAAAGCAACCAGGTAAGGTAAAGTAAGAAATTGAGCGTAGGATCTAGTTGGTAAGAATAACATACTGGAAGCTACCAGATAATTCACTGTGGAGTTGCTTGTCCTCACTGTTAAAAATCTTTAGTCACAGCTTTGTAAGCTTGAAAGGATGAAGGGAAGGGGACCAAAGTTTAGTTCTCGTGTACTCTGGGTCAGGTACTTTACAAATTTAGAAGAAAATAGGAAAAGAAACTTTTCATCTATTTCAATATGGAAATTTAACCATTTCATTTTTCATCCTTTGCTGTTTCAAAGTATATTTTTTAAAAGGCCTGTGCAATTAATGCAAATATCTCCTCACCTCAGGAATATCTTTTCCTAAGAGAACATAGTAAAAATATTTTCCACTTGCTAATGATTTGTTCTCTAGTTATAATTGGGCCATCAAGGTCTGTTGTAAAGGGGGAAGAAAACAGGAGGGGGGAAACAAAGAACTAGCCAGGTGCCAGATATTCCAAAAACGTAATCCTGAGACAAAATTCCACAGGTAATTGCTCCAGAAGAGGACAGACTAGGCCTGGCAAGGGGAGGGTGATATGTATTGAATCATTAACTTTTAATCAAACAACTTTTTAAGGTAAGCATAGTTTTTCAAATGGGGAAATTGAATAGAAGTATGTATATTGTTGAAGGTAACACTATACCACTGCCTCCTTTATATTAAGCAGTTAGAGTTTGTCAGGCAGCGAGGAAAGACCAAATATTTATTGAGGACAAAACCCTGTGTTAAGTGTAAGAATACAGAGATAAATAAAAGAGCTGCCCTAAAGCAACTGACACTAGTGAGAGAAACCTTCAAGAAAACAAAAAATATAAGGTAAATAAGTACTGCAATAGAGGCAAATGTTCAAGAGAATGAAAAATGATAAAGAAGCAGCAGCCAGAGGGGATATGGGAAAACCAATGAAGGTGGTTCTTTAATTGAGTCCATATATTGAAGAATTATTCCCTAATAATCCTTAAACTGTCCTGTGATAGATTATAAGAAAGTGAAATCAGGAAAATAACCAGAGAAGATGAGAAAGGAAACAAACTACTCTAGTTAAAGGAATGCAAAAAGGTCTAATTCAACAAATAAATAAACCACATATATTTAAAGGAATAAATGAAAATTGCAAGAACTAGGTGCTATGAGAGCTTACAAGAAGGTCATTCACTGAACTGGTCAGAAAGGTTAGGGAAAGCTTCCTTGAGGAAGTCATACTGGAATGGAGATCTGAAGGATGAGACACTGAAAAGAGAAGAAAAGGAAACAAAGAACGTCATGTCTAAAGACGTTTCGTCAGGGAGGAACACTGCAAGCCTGAGGGACTGAAAGACCAATGCTGCTAGAGCATAGATCACAGAGAGAGAGCTACAGTATGAAGCTAGAGACCAGACCTTGCTGACCATACTGAGAAACTTCATCTTTTTCTTGAGAAGACGAGAAGGGATTTAACCTGACCAGATTTGTGTTTTGAAAAGCTCATTCCACCTGCAATGTGGGAATATGAACAAGGCCAGTTATGATCTATGGGTGGTAGTTAGTGTTGGTGGTATTTCAAATGGATTGGGGTGGGAACGAGGAGATGGAGACAAGTGGGGAAAAAGAAACAATTTAGGAAGTAAAATAGGCGATATGGATGATGGATTTAGATATGGTGGGTGGTGTGGAAATATTGGGGTTAGGAGCAAATGGTTAAAGAATACTCGAGGGGTGCCTGGGTGGCTCAGTTGTTAAGCGTCTGCCTTCAGCTCGGGTCGTGATCCCGAGGTCCTGGGATCAAGCCCTGCATCAGCCTCCCTGCTTGGCAGGAAACCTGTTTCTCCCTCTCCCACTCCCCCTGCTTGTTTCTTGCTGTATCTCTGTCAAATAAAATCTTAAAAAAAAAATTCTTGAGATGTCTTCAGTGCAAAAAGGTGGTTTTATTAAAGCACAGGGACAGGACCCATGGGCAGAAAGAGTGAGAGGGGGGTTGTGAGAGGTAGCTGATTATATACTTTCAAGTTGGGAGGGAGTTAGGGCCAGCACAAGCCTGCAAGGTATTTTGGAAACAACGTTTCCAGGACCCTGAGGGGGCTAGCTGTTGTTAGGAAAAGATCATTTATTACTATTATAACTCAGTCATGAGACCCTTCAGGTGTGTATCAGTAGGGCCATATGTTTGAAGTGTAATTGCTAACATATATGTTGAGGGGTAGAGATAAAGGAAGTTTCTAAAGGAATTTCTGTATGTTCGAAGTATACTCACAGAATCCTGGGGGTCAGGCTAAAACAGACTTTTGCCCTTAGCAAAGTGTCAACATTGAGGCAGCTGAGCTCCCAGAGGAAGGCTACTCTGCCTGTTTCAAGGACTTGTCACTGGGCTGTAAGTAGTAAGGAAATTTAATTCTTCTGCTTTTGTTTCCCACATCAGTGAGGTGGACTGGGGATTAAAGGAGAGGAACGTGTCTGAGATGATGGGTTCTCTGGTAGGCATGGTGGGTGGATAGTAATACTATCACTGAGATATGGGGAACACTGGGGAGAGTTGGGTTTGAGGGAAGATGGTGATTTCAATTTGAACATGTTGAGTTTAAGATGTTTTTGTGACTTCAAGGAGAAAGATGACATGTAAATTGATCTATTGTCCAACACTGAGAAGTCTATTCTAGAGAAAAATATATCTTACAGTTTGTAATCTTTCCTTTTCAACAGGTACTTATTTTTTCGAAAGGCAAAAAAAAATTACTTATTATAAATAAACATCTTGTTTTTAAATACACTATGGAAAAATAAAAAGTGAAAGTCTTTAAAGCTGTTTCCCAGAATTCCCTGTGAATCACCCAGGCCTTGGTTAAAAAAACAAATTCTCGGGCCCATTCCCTGGAGATTCTAATTCCATATGTCTGATATTGAGTCCAGAAATTTGGATTTTTAACAAGTGTCTCTGGTGAGTCTTCTTATCAGGGAGTTTCTCTGAGCAATGGTACTCAGTGCCAGAGGCTACCTGCATAAGAGTTACCAGGGCACTTAATAAAATATAGACTCTTGGGGTGCCTGGGTGTCTCAGTCAGTTAAGCATCTGCCTTCAGCTCAGGTCATGATCCCTAGGTCCTGGGATCGAGCCCCGCATCGGGCTCCTTGCTCAGCGGGAAGCCTGCTTCTCCCTCTCACACTCCCCCTGCCTGTGTTCCCCCTCTCGCTGTCTCTCTCTGTCAAATAAAATCTAAACTAACAATATAATAAAATTAAAATTAAATAAAATAAAAGACTCTTGGGCCTTGCACACTAAAATCCCTAGGAGTAGAAGGGATGAGAGGAATGGAAGAAGATTAAACTACAGTACTGGATGGTCTAAGATGTCACCCTCGGGGCGCCTGGGTGGCTCAGTGGGTTAAAGCCTCTGCCTTCAGCTCAGGTCATGATCTCAGGGTCCTGGGATGGAGCCCGCTTCCTCCTCTCTGCCTGTCTCTCTGCCTACTTGTAATCTCTCTCTGTCAAATAAATAAATAAAATCTTTTAAAAAATGTTTAGAAAAAAAAAGATGTCACCCTCTATCTCTGACAGAGGTGTCCTAGGCTTTTCACCAGGCAGTTCAGAGGAAAGCTGGTGTTCTTCGCTGGATGATGCATATGCAGACAGCAGGCAGCCCTTGCAGGCTGCTATGATAATGGCTTTCCTGCTCTTAGCCCAGGCCTCCTGCCATGTCTACCAAAATGGCCCTCCACTAATTCTGATGCTCTCTCTCTCTCTCTTTTTTTTTTTTTTTTTTTTTTAAGATTTTAGAGGTGCCTCGGTGGCTCAGTCAGTTAAACATCTGCCTTTGGCTCAGGTCATGATCCCAGGGTCCTGGGATGGAGCCCCACATCAGGCTCCCTGCTCAACGTAGAGTCTGCTTGTCCCTCTCCCTCTGCCCCTCACCCCCACTCATCCACTCTCTCTTTCTCGCAAATAAATGAAATCTACTTATTAATAATAATTTATAATTATTATTTATTTGAGAGCAAGTCGGGGGAAGGACAGAGGGAGAGAAAGAATCTCAAACAGACTCCTAGTGGAGCATGGAGCCTGATGAGCATCTCACGACCTTGAGATCATGACCTCATGATCAAGATCCTCAATCAACTAAGACACCCAGGTGCCACACTGCTCTCTTTTTCCACCACTCTCACCAAACCTCATCCTTCCCCAATCTTCCTCAGAGTTACACTGCATATATTCCTCCCAATTCAGGGGTTTTTTAAGTTAATCTTGGTAGGACTAGAAGGGAAATAGGGTCAAATGCTATGTTTCACTCTTGTCAAAGCTTTTTTTATTCTTGAAAACCTACTTTAGATGTGTTTCTGTTTTTAAAGACTAAATTGTTTATATACTTTGTAGTCTTACTGTAACAACTCTAAATCTTTATGAGGCATTGTAGATGCTTCTAACTAGAGGAAGAATCAGGAAGTGTGGGGAAGAAAGAAGAATGGATATTTTTTGTGATGGGAAAATATAGCAAACATGGAAAACTACTCTCTTTCTCTATGTGACAAATAACTAAATAAAATCTTTTTTTTTAATTTGAGAGAGATCACAAGCAGGCAGAGTGGCAGGCAGAGGCAGAGAAAGAAGCAGGCTCCCTGCTGAGCAGAGAGCCCAATGTGGGACTCCATCCCAGGACGCTGGGATCATGACCTGAGCCGAAGGCAGCCACGTAACTGAACCACTCAGGTCTCCCAAATAAAATCTTAAAAAAAAAAAAAAGTGTACTACCTGAAGACTATAAGCCAAACACTCACGTACTCACGTGACCCCACTGGGTCAAAAAGCAAAACATTACCAATACCCCATAAGGCCCCAATGTACCTCTTCCCTTATAACCCCCAAATGCCTAGAGATAACCACTATCATGATTATTAGCATATTTACTTTCTTGCTTTTCTTCATGTTCTTTCTTCCTAATTACTGATTCTTAAAAATACAGCTTATGCCTGTTTTTGAACTCCTATGTAAATAGAATCATAGTATTTTTCATGTCTTGAATTGTTTTGATCAAGGTTATGTCTTTTAAGATTCACCCATATCTATTCACCCATAGACATATCTATTCATTCATGCTGTAGGTTAGTATATTACATGGAAATATCATAATTTACTTATCTATTCTACTCTTGATGGTTTTAGGCTATTTCCAGCTTTGGGCTATCATAAACAATGCTGGTGTGTGTGTGTGTGTGTGTGTGTGTGTGTGTGTGTGTGTGTGTGTGTGTGTTTATCCTAGAACATATAAACACAGATTTCTATAGAATCTTTGCCTTGGTATGAAATTCCCGATTCATAAGGCATGTTTATTTTCAGCTTTTCAAAGCCATGCTAAATAAATTATACCAGTTTATATAACCATAGTAACATTTAAACATTTCTTTTGCTCCCTATCCTCAACACTTGAATTGTCCAACATTTTAATTTTTGCCAATCCAACGGATGTGTTAATACCTACTTATGGGCTACTGTTTTTGCATTTCCCTTACTTTAGTGAAGAATAACACCTTTTCATATAAGCACTAGCCCATTGCTCAGATGTTTTCCCATTTTTATATTGGGTTATTTGTCTTTTTTTTACTCATTTCTATTAATTGATTACATAATGTGGAAACAAGTCTGGTTGATTACATGTACTACAAATATTTTTTTCCATTCTGACTTATCTTTGCACTCTCTTAATAATGTCTTTTGATGAAAAATGCTTAATGGGATCCAAATTTATCACTCTTTTCCTTCATGAGTAGTGGTGTCTATATCCTGCTTAGAGGTCTTTTCCTACCCTAAGGTCATTAAGATAGTCTCTTCTATTGTCTTCTAAAATTGTATTGTTTTGCTTTTCTAATTTAGTTCTAAGCAGGCCTGCAGTTAACATTTTTATTAATGGAGAAAGGGCACCTTTTGTCCCCCTACCCTTAACCCCACCCTCAATGTGGAAAATTAAACCAGCACCACTTACAGACAAGTGATCCTCTCTACCTTACCCTGCAGTGCTATCTTGGTCATAAACCAAGTAAGTAGGCATATATGTGTGGATTTGCTTCTGAACTTGATATTCTTTTCCATGAGATATATTTTCCTTTTTATATATTCCTTGATTTGGTGTGCTAATATTTTAAGATCTGGGGGGCTCTCATATTTTGTCTGAGGACTAAGGAAAAAGGAAAAACTGAAGACAAAGACAGAGGAAAAGAATTGTTGCGAGTCACAAACCAATAGATGAGAAAGAATGAGACTGTAATTTTTCTTTCTGGTAATGTCCTTCTTTGGGTTTGGCCATAAAAGTTATACTAATTAGCCTCATAAAATGAATTGGGGGATAGACTTTTTTTTCCTACTTGAATGTCATTTTTATTCATTTATTCTTTTTATCTTTGGAATCAGATTATCAAGAGACCCCCCCAAATCCCATTTAGATTTTTATGAAAGTTTCTTTAGTTGTATGTATTAATTTCAGGGGCAATATCCTTTCACATGAGCCTTTCCTTCCTGGAATATGGCTTAACTCTATATTTGTTCAGGTGTCTTTATACATTCTCCAAAAAAAATTGTCATTTTCACCATATGGGTCTCATACCTTATAGTAGGCAGAATTCTAGATGTCCCTCCAAGATTACCATCCCCCGGTTAGTCAGTAAAACACTAATCCAGGAACTGCTGTGAAAGACATTTACAGATATAATTAAAGTTATAAATTATTCTGAATAGGGGTGCCTGGCTGGCTCAGTTGGTAGAGCATCTGACTCTTGATCTCTGAGTCATTAAGTTCAACCCCCACATTGGGTGTAGAGACTATTTCAAAAAAATTATCCTGAATAATCTAGGTAGGCCCAATCTAACCACTTGAGCCCTTGCAAAGAGAAATTTCCCTAGGTGGAGTCAGTCAGTGAGTTTTGGCAGAAGAGGGCAGCTGAGCAAAAGATGAGGCAGAAGAGGAGGTCTGAGATTCAGAGCACAAGAAGGACTTGACCCGTTGTGGCTGACTTTGCAAATGGGGGGAAAGGAGCATGAACCAAGGAACGTAGGCAGGATCTAGCATCAGAGAATGTCTCCTGGCTGGCAATGGGCAAGCAAACTGAAATTCAATTCTACAACTGCATGGAAGTGAATTCTGTCAACAACCTAAAATGAACCTAGAAACAAATTCTCCCTTAAGTCTCCAGAAAGGTTCACAACCCACTGATACCTTGATTTCAACCTTGTAAAACCCAGAGCAGAGCAGAGAACCAGCTGAGTCATTAGATTTCTGACTTATAGAACTGTGAAAGAATAAATGAGTGTTAAGATGCTAAGGTTGTGGTAATCTTTTATGGCATCAAAAGAAAGCTAATTCACACCTTTCTTTTTTTAATTTTGTATTATTATGTTCAATTAGCCTTTGGAGACATGTCATGAGAGAAGCAAGGGAAACAAAAGCAAAAATGAACTTTTGGGACTTCATCAGGATAAAAAGCTTTTGCACAGCAAAGGAAACAGTCAACAAAACTAAGAGGCAACCCACGGGATGGGAGAAGGTATTTGCAAATGACATTACAGATACAGGGCTGATATCCAAGATCTGTAAAGAACTTCTCAAATTCAACACCCAAAAAACAAATAATCCGTCAATAAATGGGCAGAAAACATGAACAGACATTTCTCCAAAGAAGACATCCAAATGGCCAACAGGCACATGAAAAAATGCTCTACATCACCCGGCATCAGGGAAGTACAAATCAAAACCACAATGAAATACCACCTCACACCAGTCAGAATGGCTAAAATTAACAAGACAGGAAACAAGACAGGAAACAAAAATGTTGGTAAGGATGAAAAGAAAGGGGAACCCTCATACACTGTTGGTGGGAATACAAGCTGGTACAGCCACTCTGGAAAACAGTATGGAGGTTCCTCAAGACGTTAAAAATAGAGCTACCCTACGACCTGGCAATTGCCCTACTGGGTATTTACCCCAAAGATACAGATGTAGTGAAAAAAAAGGACACATGCTCCGCAATGTTCAGAGCAGCAATGTCCATGATATCCAAGCTATGAAGGAGCTGAGATGTCCTTCAACAGACGAATAGATAAAGAAGATATGGCCCATATACACAATGGAATATTACTCAGCCATCGGAAAGGATGAATACCCACCATTTGCATCGACATGGATGGAACTGGAGGGGGTTATGCTGAGTGCAATAAGTCAAGCAGAGAAAGATAATTATCATATTGTTTCACTCATATGTGGAACATAAGGAATAGCATGGAGGACATTGAAGAAGGAAGGGAAAACTGAAGAAGGGGAAATCAGAGGGAGAGATGAACCATGAGAGACTATGGACTCCAGGAAACAAACTTGAGGGTTTCAGAGGGGAGGGTGTTGGGGGGATGGGTTGGCCCAGTGATGGGTGTTAAGGAGGGTCATATTACAATGAGCACTGGGTGTTATATGCAAACAATGAATCATGGAGCCCTACATCAAAAACTAATGAAATACTGTATGGTGACTAACATAACATAAAAAAAAAAAAGTCCTGTGGTCAGTACACACCTTTTTTATTAAGCAAAATATTTTTGGTGGTTCATCAAGTAAGCCTTGATGATGATACCAGGAAGGTCACTCTCCTCAAATCGTGTGGTTGCGATTGTTGCATCTTTTAGAATCCAGACTAAAAATGCCCAAGAGAGAGCTGGCCCTGGAATCTACTCTAAGTTACTTCCTGAAGGTGGATTTGGTGGACAAGATAAGTAGTACCTCAGAGCAGTGGGACAACAAATTGGGGAAAGCATATCACCGAAAACCAAGAGCTTGGAGTACTGCAGAATGAGCAGGGCAGGTCCTCAACATGTGCTCACTTCAGGGTGGGACTTGTTCATCACACTTTTCTAAAGCAAATGTGTGCTAAGTGTGGTTCCCATGTTCCAATAAAAAAGGGAGGAAATAGAGTCTAGACTGGTGTGAAATAACTCTGAAAATATCTGTATTTTGGGGGGCACCTGGGTGGCTCAGCAGGTTAAGCCTCTGCGTTCAGCTCAGATCATGATCTCAGGGTCCTGGGATTGAGCCCCTCATTGGGCTCCCTGCTGAGCAGGGAGCCTGCTTCCCACTCTCTCTCTGCCTGCCTACTTGTGATCTCTCTCTCTCTCTCTCTCTCTCTCTCTCTCTCTCTCTCTGTCAAATAAATAAATAAAATCTTTAAAAAGACTATTTTTGATATTGACACTTATCAAGTCTAATAGTAAAGATTCCTACTGTCCTCATTAATACATAATCTCAGAGACTATTTGTTCTGAAAGACATAATTTAAAACTAGAACCCAAGTTACCCTGGCTTGTAGACAATTCTATGTGAGTTCAATCTAATTATTGAAGAAGAGAGAAGCATTTTCTTCTTACCATGGAAAAAAATTTTCCTTTGCTTATTCTAGAACAAAATATATATAAACTGAGGTTAAAATAAATTCCTGTCTTGGGGCCCAGTAATTCTAAAAGGTAGCATTCTAATGCTACCTAAAAATTAATGATACACATGACAAATCAGGTAGCTGGTGAAACTTGAGTCTTCACTCTTATGCATTTAAAGTTTAAACATAAAACAAAGAAGATGTAACGTTAGCTAATTTATACTGAGATTTATTGTTAATAGGAGTTATAAGAGCACATGGTGTTTTACAAAGCATAAAATATTGGAAGACAAATTTTCTGCCCTCAGGAGCTTAGTAAAACATGTGTAGGCGGTAGCTAACAGGAATTAAGTCATGATGATTTACAAAGTGACCACCAGTGGAAAACTGGGTATAGAAAAAATGTCTTATAAAAAGAGAGAATTGGAAAAGGCCAGGGATTTGGCAGTGGGTGTGATGGGAGAAGGAGGTAACAAAAGCTTGAAGGAAGAATGGAAAAGAGATGAGAGAAATGAAAAGGAAAGTTCTAAGAAATGAGGAAAGGGGAAAAAATGAAGATGGAGGAGAAGACTTGCAGCTGTAAGACATGAACCAGTAACATGAGAAAGAGCATAGGATTGATTTTCTTGACAAACCTCTGAAATTAGACAACTGGAAACCCTAACTATACAATTCCTTTTTTATAAAACTTAAGAGCTAATTTTCCCAAACAGTAGATGCCAAACCAAACCTCTCATTCAAGCTGTATTATTCCATTTATAACAGATAGAATATACAAATAAAATTCCATGCAGATCTGAATGCAGCTGAATTGTGAACAACTTAAAAAGTTTAAGGAGGGACACCTGGGTGGCTCAGTGGGCTAAGTGGCTCAGGTCATGATCTCATTGCTCCTCTCTCTCTTTCAAATAAATAAATAAAATCTTAAAGCCTGAAGAGTTCTTGCGTTCAAAGTTTCTTTATATTCTCCATGTATTAAAACCTTAAAAGATATATAATGTACAAACACATTCTCCCATTTTGTGGGTTGTTTTTCTACTGCTTTGATATCGTACTTTGACACACAAAAGTTTTATGTTTGGACCATAGGTCTTCTTCTAAGAGCTTCATAATTTTAACCCTTCAGTTTTTGATCCACTCTGAGTTAATTTTTGAATGTGGTATAAAGTGAAGGTCCAAGGAAGCACTTCTTTAGCCTGATAGAGATCTATAAAATATTTAAAATGCCCTATAAAAACCTCTAAACTGCAGGTTTCAGAGAGCTTCCAGATCGGTGAACAGGTGGAGGCTCTGGGAGGGCGTACAGCCTGGAGAGGACATGGTAGTTCTGTGCCATCCCCTCTGCCCCATACTTTGCCCTATGCATCTCTCCCATTGGGCTGGGCTGGCTTGTAGTTGTATTCTTTTTTTTTAAAAGATCTTATTTATTTATTTGAGAGAGAGAGAGAGCATGAGAAGGGAGAAGGTCAGAGGGAGAAGCGGACTCCCCATGGAGCTGGGAGCCCAATGCAGGACTCGATTCCGGGACTACAGGATCATGACCCGAGCTGAAGGCAGTGGCTTAACCAACTGAGCCACCCAGGCACCCGAGTTGTATTCTTTATAATAAACTGGTATTAGAAAGCCAACTGTTTTCCTTAGTTCTAAGAGGATGTGAAAGAAAAATTATCACTCCCACATTCTCTGCCCCACAGGGATCCCCTTCCCTGGTCTTCTGGACAAGAAGGATTTCTCTGAGAATCCTGAGAAGGATTCTCTGAATGCCCCAGCTCTGCCAGGAGCCCACCCTTGGCTTAAGACCATGAGCAAAAAGAGGGGAAAAAATGGGAAACTCACCCCCATACAGCTCACTTCTCCAGGTTTTGACTCTCTTCCCCAATCTGTCTGCTTTTCTTTTCTTTTCCTCATATAGTTAGGTTTTGTATTTCGTCTAGAGAGAGATTTTAGTTGTGATCATCAGAGGGTTAGGATCTAGTAGGCTTTCTCCATCTTGGCCACATAAAAATTGAAGCTGCATACTTTTTAATTGCCTCTCCATGTGACAATGACTTTGTAATACCATTTTCTTCTTTTTTAAAGATTTTATTTATTTATTTGACAGAGAGAGAGAGAGCCAGGGAGCACAAGCAGGGGGAGCAGCAGGCAGAGGGAGAGGGAGAAGCAGACTCCCCACTGAGCTGAGAGCTTGACTTGGGACTAGATCCTAAACCCTGGGACCAAGACCTGAGCCGAAAGCAGATGCTTAACCGACTGAGCCACCCAGGTGCCCCTGTAATATCATTTTCTATAAAGAGTAGAAAGATAATTCAGTCTTCTGGTTGATTAAAAAAATTTTGCATTATTGACAGTTCAGGCAAATATTTCAGATTTGTGTAATAGCATAAATTTTTAGAATGGCTGTCAAATGCGGAGAAAGTGCTGTCAGGTTATTAGCTTTCTTAGAATGTGCTATAAGAAGCCTGGGACTTTCAAGTTTCCTTGTGCACTAATTAATCTGAAATATTCTTTTAACCAGTGACACTTATTACCCATCCTTGATATTCTTGTTGAAATGCCATGAGTTTTATATTACTTTTTTCAGAGTAACCATTTTGAGTCAAATCAACAAGAGCTTTAAATCCTTTTTCAATGTGGTCCATCCTTTCATTAATGGGATTATCAGACAATCATAGAGCCTTTTCAGTACTTCTATTTGAAATGTATCTCTTCCCTCTAGTGAATTCCTGCATTTGGCGATGATCTGATTATTTGTCAGAATAATTTTTATTGATTGTGTACCTTTTTTTTACATGTTTTATATTCCACTAATTTTTTATCTGAAATTATTTTCAGTTATTTATGAATAGACTTAAAGATGAGAAACTATGGTGCCCTTCTGGGACACCTGGATGGTGCAGTCAGTTAGGAACTGACTCTTGGTTTCAGCTCAGGTCATGATCTCAGGGTTGTGGAATCGAGGCCCAAGTCTGGCTCCACATTCAGTGTGGAGTCTCTTTAAGATTTTCTTTCCCTCTGGCCCTTTCCCCCATGTGCTCTCTCTCTCTCTCTCTCTCTCTCTCTCTCTCTCTAAAATAAATAAACTTGGGGCACCTGGGTGGCTTGGTTGTTAAGTGTCTGCCTTTGGCTAAGGTGGGCATTGAGCCCTACGCCCAGCTCCGTGCTGGGCAGGAAGCCTGCTTCTCTCTCTCCCACCCCCAGGCTTGTATCCGCTCTCTCGATTTCTCTCTCTCTCTCTGTGTCAAATAAATAAATAAAATCTTTTTAAAATAAATAAATAAATAAACTTTTTAAAAATGGCTATTTCTTCTTTTTTTTTAGAGCATGAACGGGGACAAGCAGAGAGAGAGGGACGAGCAGACTCTGCACTGTACAGAGCAAGACGTGGGGCTCAATCTCACAACCCTGAGATCATGACCTGAGCTGAAATCAAGGGTCCCACGCTTAATGGACTGAGCCACTCAGGCACCCCAGGTGACTCAAGTTCTTAAATGTCTCATGGAAACATTTCAAAGTGTCCTTCTGAATGACAATTAAAATATGTATTTTATTTATGCCAACTTTTTGAATAAGTTTTTTTGCTTTTTTTTTGTGTTGAGGTTTTTCTTCCCAATCTTTGAGAAATAGGTTTCAGAGTGCATGAAATGTCTTTAGCCTGTGTTGCAAGGCTTGAACAGCTTTATAATGGACAACTCATTACATTATACTTAGACATTCTTTAAAAGATTTTATTTATTTATTTGACAGAGAGAGACAGAGCAAAAGCAGGGGGAGTAGCAGACAGAGGGAGAGAAGCAGGCTCCCCAGGAAGCAGGGAGCCCAGATGTGAGGCTCCATCCCAGGACCCCGGGGATCATGACCAGAGCGGAAAGCAGACGCTTAACCACTGAACCACCCAGATGCCCCTACATCGCCTTTTTCTTTTTTTTAATCCAAGTTGATATATGTATGTAAAATACTCCGTTTATGAGAGGAAACTGAAAGGCAAATAACTGTTGTAAATGCCAATGTGGTTAACAACTGTCGAGGCAGATTTTTCTCTTACAGATTAAAGGAATGAGCTACACATGGTGTACATCCTGCACACTTATTAATATCTTTAAAGAGTGCTAGGAGCCCTTTTCCTCACCTTTCATAGCAGCCTGTTGCCGGACAACACGGCATGGGTGTTTTCGACCGCAGGTCACTGTTGTCCAGAAGTTATTTCTCATTGTTGGATAAAGCCACAGGCTGGTTTTCAGTTGGTAAAAAAGTTTAAAGCTATACGTCAAGTTTTCAGTCACAGCACTAGAGGACAAAAATGGCCAACTAATCAGTGTTGGACACATCAACGGACTCCATGGCAATGGAGCAGTATTTGGGGTCTGGTTTATTTGTTTGTTAACACTTTCATTATGCTTACATTTTTCTATTCTCTCTAGTTGTCTTGTGTTGTCTAGAATAACCACAGCTTTTGAGGTCTTTCAACATATTCATTGTGTCTGAAAACCCATCCAGTGTAAGTAAGATCTATCTTGTTGAAAATAATTTACAAACAAAACAACACTTATGACCTTTTTTTGCCTTAGAAGAGACTCATAAGAATATGACAATTTAAAATATTTTTTAAATATCCTTTTGAAAAACATCTCTTTGCCCATTTTATATTCTGTTTGATTCTATATAAATATTATTAGAGTCACGATTCTGAAGGGAAAAAAGTCTTTAATTAAAGTATTGGATGACATTACTTTCTGTAACAGGCCATAATGAAAGACCACAGTCCTTATTAAAGTCAATGAATCATAGGGTAGCTCTATTTTTAACTTTTTGAGGAAACTCCATGCCGTTTACCACAATGGCTGCACCAGTTTGCATTCCCACCAACAGTGCAAGAGGGTTCCCCTTTGTCCACATCATCTCCAATGCCTATCGTTTCTAGTGTTGTTGAATTTAGCCATTCTGACAGGTGTGAGGTGGTATCTCATTGTAGTTTTGATTTGTATTTCCTTGATGATGGGTGATATTGAGCATCTTTTCATGTATCTGTTGGCCAACCGTATGTCTTCTTTGGAAAAATGTCAATTCACTGGAATTGACATCAAAAACTAATGATCTACTATACGTTGGCTAACTGAACATAATAAATAAATAAATATATACATACATACATAAATTCTCTCTCTCCCCCTCTCTCTCTGCTCCATACCGCTACACTCACACACATGCTCTCTCTCACTCTCTCTTTAAAAAAATAAATAACATTTAAAAAGAATGAAATCTTGCCATGTGCAATGATGTGGATGGAGCTAGAAAGTACTACGCTAAGCAAAATAAGTCAGTCAGAGAAAGACAAATACCATATGATTTCATTCATATGTGGAATTTAAGAAACAAAGGGGAAAAAGAGAGAAAGAGGCAAATCAAGAGAGACTTAACTATAGAGAACAAATTGATGATTACCAGAGGGGAGGTGGGTGGGGGATGGGTGAGATAGGTGATGGGGATTAAAGAGGACGCTGGTTGTGATGAGCCACAGCTGTTGCAGGGAGGTGCTGAATAACTGTATTGTAAACCTAAAATTAATATCGTACTGTATGTTAACTAACTGGAGCTTAAATACAAGCTTAAAAAAAACTTCTTCCAAAATATTGACACGAATATAAATAAAGTCAATGAAGTCATCAGCCTGAAGCTGCTGTCAACATTTGTTGACTACAAAATTCTATTTTGCTTTACTATTTTCTATTTCTTCTGCTTTTTTTCATTTCCTCTTTGGAAGTGTCTTGACGCTCATAATCTTTACCTCTTCTGTTATAATTTTCCTAATCTATATTTTCCTGGCCCTCATGAATTCTTTCTTTCCTGCACAATTTTGACAGTTTTAGTGAAAATCCCAGTGTAATAATTTGATACTTTAAGGCTTTTGTGAGTCTTCCATTTAAATCTTTGGCTTCCAAAAGGATACTTTCTTCCAGGTAAATTTGAATGTTAGAATAATTAGTTCTCAAAAAAAAAACACAACTTTTTAAAACTCTGAAGTTAAAACTTGGGAAGGAGCAATACAAATGCATTTTTAAATTTGTCACTATATCGTGATGAGCTGGAAAATGTGTAACTTATCACTCTTATTACATACATTGGTTTCTTGATAGTATGTACGGGAGTTTTGTCACTGAAACACTTGTGTGCTCTGACTGTCTCACTGTGTTAATGGTAGCTTTGCATGCCTAGTCTCCTAAACCACAAGACTTTGTCAGGCTAAGATAAACCAGTTAGTCTAAGAGAACTTATAATACATCGGGATGCAGAAAATATGCAGAATGTCTGTTATTTTAGTACAGATATGTACCCTAAAAACAGAGGAATTTTGGTAAACTATTTTGCACAATTCCCATCAAAAAAGAAAAAAATGTGAATTGTGTATAATTGAATACATTGCATTATCAAGTACATTTTTTTATAGGAAAGAACTTTTAATTTCACTAGATGTTAATGAGAACTCAATCCTCCACTTACAATTTTACTCATCTGATGATTGAAAGAATTTTCCACAGACTAGCTTCTGGCTCCATACACTGCAAATTTTGTGTCTACTCCACTAACGATTTATTCCCACTACCCAGATTCCACTCATTTTGTGATAGCCTTGGGCCTTGCACCTTCGTACTACCATGCCAAATGCATTAGAATGGGCAATGGGAGTATGCCTAGAAGATATTCTTACCCTGAGAAGTCTAGCCACAGGAGTGGCTATAAACCATGTAAATACATCCTTCTAAACCCCAAAAACATATCTCCAACTCTCCCTAACCTGGATCCCCAAAATGCCTGAGCAATTGCAAAGCCACCTACTACAGGGGAAATGTGATGGAGGGAAAGTCAGAAGGGAAAGACACAGCAAACTTCGCTGACTGATTTTAAATATCTTACTTGGGCAAATCTTGCAGACAACATATGATATTGTGAACACATCATTACAGTCCCTGTCAGGAAGCTTTGTGACAGTTTCTTCCAAGGAAGCATTCCAGGTCAGCCTCCTCAGCTTCATGGTAAATCTGCCTGTGGACATTACTTCCAGGCATTAGTCCACAATTTCCCCCGCTGCCTGTGCTGTCTTATCCCTTTTTCTGCTCCTGGCAAATCCCTATCCTCCTTTCAGGGCTTGATTCAAATGTCAATAATTCCCTGAGAAAGAACCCTGTGCATTGGAAAGAAATGGGGCTTTGGTAAAAGATCTAGGCTTCAGTCTTAGCTAGGTCACATATTGTTTGTGTGTCACAAGCAAATTACTGACTCCTTTGAGCCTCTCCTTCATCTATAAAATATGGATAAGAACATATACCTTGCTGACTTTGTAAAAAAAATTTTTTAATTAGCATTTTATCAATTCTATCAATTGACAGAAAATTCTACCAATTTTTTTCTTATTTTAATATCTTCCCACAGAATATTGGGAACATGGGGAAAATGGTGTTTAAGAGAAGCTTTAAATTACTTATTTCTCTTCTGACAGCATTTTATGATTTGGGGGATCATCAGGACTGGAAATATAATGAAGTGAGTAAGGTGTTTGCCTCAGATCCAAAATTTAGAGAGGTGTCAAAGGACTCAGGAATCAACATAAATAATAATTTAATTCGATATTTTTTAAAAAACCAATGCAAAAGAATTCATGATGAATAAAATATCAAAATTTTAAATAAGGACAGGATTAGTTTACTGAATTTTCCCTTCGCCATAGGCTCCAGCATGGCTCACTGGTGATCAAAACTTGATGGAAGAAAAGAAAGAAAAAAGAACTTGATGGGAGACTTTGGAATATTATTTCTCTTTATGATGATTCATAGCAAATTTAAAGTATTCTCATTACATTCAGTCATCTTTGCAGATGCCATCTTTCAACTCCCTCAATATTAATTTTTCTACCATTAAAGCTTCACCCTCCACAACAGATGAATATGAACAAACTGCCTTTGTCATACCTTAGAAATATTGTTTGTACTATTGAGAAGTTACTTACTGTTTTGGAAATTTTTCAATAATTTCTGCTGAGATGACATCACTGGAGAGGAAGCTACTCCATTTTTTTGTACACCGAGGCTATTTAAATTTCTCACTCAACCTCTTGCAGAATGGCTCTTTCAGAGTACTTCAGAGACTTTATACTTCCTTTAGGAATTCTACCTATATATCAGTAAGTTGTTCTTATTTTCCATCTAAATTATTTAGCCAAATTTATTTCTCACCATTTCTCTGAGATGGTGGAGTAAAATACTTCAAATATTCTACTTGAGATGTGATCTGTAATCTGTACTCTCATACACTGTTAGTGGAAGTATAAATTGGCAGTTGCTTAAGGTCAATTTGAAAACAACTACCAAATTTGAAATATGTATAATATATATTACTTTTATAATTAAAATAATTTTTTAAAAAAGTAGATTCTTCCAGGTGAATGAATACAAGGTTCTTGGCTTCAAGGACCTCATACTTTAAGGGTGAAGGAGAAAAAATGATATCTTGTGCTCTTTACATAGGGCATAGTTTTAAATTGTCGTGAGGTGTGCTTTTGCATTTTAAATATTAATTATAACCCATCATTATAACCCACACAAAAAGTGTGAACAGAGTCTAAAAAATTTTGGGGTGCCTGGGTGGCTCAGTGGGTTAAAGCCGCTGCCTTCGGCTCAGGTCATGATCCCAGGGTCCTGGGATCGAGGCCCGCATCGGGCTCTCTGCTCGGCAGGGAGCCTGCTTCCTCCTCTCCTTGTCTCTCTGCCTGCCTCTCTGCCTACTTGTAATCTCTCTCTCTGTGTCAAATAAATAAATAAAATCTTTAAAAAAAAAATTTTGGAATTGCCTTAATTCTACATTTTGAAATTGAAGATAAATTTGTTTTAAATGTAAATAAATCCTCAAACTAAGAATAAATAAATTATTATACTATTCACAGTATTTCCCTTTCTTAACTATTTTTTTTATTTTTTTAACATTTTATTTATTTAAGGAATCTCTATACCCAATATGGGGCTCAAACTCACAACCCTGAGATAAAGAGTCACACACTCATCCAACTGAGCCAAGCAGTGCCCCTATTTTGTTTATTTTTGAATGGATAATACATGCACATGATACAAAATTCAAAAGTTGCAGAAGTGCAGAGAGAAAAATTAAGTCTCTCTCTCACCCCAGCCTCGGGATGCAGAGTTCCCCTTCCTGGAGCCAACCACTGTTGGCAGTTCCTGGGTAGCTTTTCAGATACATTATATGAATATGTGAATATGTTTCTTTTTCTTTTTTTTCTCGTACATAGAGTATTTTATTCTATACATGATTCTGGATGTATCTTAAGAATCAATTCTCAGTGGTTTTATTGGGCTGCATTCAATTGAAAGGACATTCTTCATCTAGTTTTCAATTAATGGACATTTACGTTGTTTCTGACCTAGTATCACTACAAACAACACAGCAGTCCAAAACCTTGTGTATGTGCCATTCCTTTGTGTGTTAGTATACATCAGTAAAGGATATGTGTAACTATCCTTTCAATGGATAGTTCCCTTTACCCTCCAAGTAGATTGTACTAAATCACACTCCTCATCTTAGACAATGCAATGTATGACCACATTTTTATTTTCGACAGTGTGATAGGTCTTTAAAAATGGTATCTCATTGTAGTTTTACATTTTTCTAATTATAAGGTAGGTTGAACATCAATTCATGTGTTTAAGAGAAACATTTACTTTCAAGATTCATTACATAAAAAGGAGTCAATATTTCCTTCCAAATTTGATTAGATTTTCCCCCTTCAGTGAAAAACTTTCCATTGAGTTGTAACGTATTATTGTCTACCATTTAACTAACTAAACTAGCTAACTAACTAAATCAATCAATCAATCACTACAACATCTTAGAATATAAAAGCAAGGTTTTCCCACTTTTTCTGGAAGAATTCAAAAGCCTATATTTGGATTTATAACAAACATGGAAAGTTTCACTAAAATTACCTATTAGTAAAGTTGGAAATCCCCATAATATATATATCCTTCATTTTATTTATCTTATTTACTTATTTTTTAAGACTGTATTTATTTATTTGACAGAGATACAGCAAGAGAGGGAATAAAAGCAGGGGAGTGGGAGAGGGAGAAGCAGGCCGATTGGGGGCTCAAACCCAGGACCCTGGGATCAGAGCCTGAGCCAAAGGAAGACACTTAATGACTGAACCACCAAGGCACCCCTCATTTTATTTTTTTAATATTTTATTTATTTATTTCAGAGAGACAGAGTGCGCAAGCAAGAGTAGGGGAGGGGAAGAGGGAGAAGCAGGCTTCCCACTGAGCAGAGAGCCTGATGCAGGGCTGGATCCCAGGTCCCTGGGATCATGACCTGAGCTGAAGGCAGACGCTTAACCGACTGAGCCACCCAGGCGCCCCTATATCATTTGTTTTAATTGTTTTTTTATGATTCAGTGCCAAAATGCGAAAAAATATGTGACCTAATGGGAAAAAAAAAGTTTTCCTTTAAAACAATAGCTTCCATATTATTCAGTAATGAAAAAGCAAACTTCTACAACTAAGAAAATCTTTCCTAATGAAAGCTTGTCTTTAGGGACTTTCTAACATGATTATTAATGAGTAATATAAATATAGTATAAGTTTTAATGCAGAATTCATAAACAGAATTGTTGCTAGTGTTAGAA
This sequence comes from Ailurus styani, assembly GCA_002007465.1. Lineage (NCBI taxonomy): Eukaryota > Metazoa > Chordata > Mammalia > Carnivora > Ailuridae > Ailurus > Ailurus styani. The sequence goes on from LNAC01000122.1 coordinate 1,229,604, forward strand.
TACCCATGTAAGTAAGTATTGTAAATGGATATCAACAGTAGTGTTTCTCTGTTCTGTGTCATTTCAAAGTCAACATTAAATCATTACCTTTCCATCATTGCTATAAAAGTGAATTTTATTAAATAAAACCGTGCACTTGAAATGTGTCCAAAATCTTAAGACTTTTCCAGTTTGTATTGCTTATATGGAAATTACTTAGTATCTTAGAGTTCTAGGTACAAAATATACTTTCTAATATCTTTATTTGGGAAACTTAGTCTTTCTACTCCCTATGACCCGCCCCACCCCATCAGCTTCATGCGGAGAAATAACTCTCTCAAGTTATAGACAGGGGATGTCTATTCATCAGTCTGGCTGGTCACTGGAGTGAAAGATGTCACCGCCAGTGATACCCTGATACCCTGTAGAGTGGCACAGACTCCTGGAATTGAAAGGGAGCCAGATCAAGGAGTCATTTAATCCAGACCTCTTTCTTCCTGCAAGGCTCTGCCTGAAATGTCTAAGACAGATGGTTTGTCCTTAAAATTCACCAGGGACAGAGATTCTACAATATTACTCTGGAGCCTTTTCTAATGTTTAATCACTATTTCTGTCAAGTCAGTTTAAGCTCTTCTCTGCTAGTTTTTCCTCTGCAGACATGGAAAACAGTTGGTCGGCAACCTCTTTCTAGTCACCTTTCCAGGGAGAAAAGACACTTTCCAAGGTGCCCTTCAGCCTTGTTTCTTCAAGGTTATATCATTTATCGTCTATCCATCTTTAACATATCAATATTTTATCTCATTAATCATTTGGATTACTTTTCATTAAACCCTTTCCATTTGTTCTATATCACTCCTAACTTAGTATTATGGCAAGCTCTTTAATTGAACTCTGCTTTTATAAATTTTAATTATTGTAGGACAAGGTAACTACATGTTTATTTATTCACTAAAGAAGTATTTATTGGGGGCACCTGGGTGGCTCAGTCGTTAAGCGTCTGCCTTCAGCTCAGGTCATGATCCCAGGGTTCTGGGATCGAGCCCTGCATCGGGGTCTCTGCCTGCTTCTCTCTCTCACACTCCCCCTGCTTGTGTTGCCTCTCTCACTGTGTCTCTCTCTGTCAGATAAATAAACAAAATCTTCAAAAAAAAAAAAAGTAGTATTTTTCAAATATTTTTTTTGCCAGCAAGAAAAAAGATAAGCAAATCTCCTGCTCTCTTGCAATTTGTTACAATATGTATTCTATTAGAAGAGGTCAAGAATAATTAAAAATGGATCTACAGTATAACGTTATGATAAGAATGAAGTCTCTTGTAGTAATTAGAAAAAGACCAGACTACCACGCTAGAGACCCAACAATAACTAAGTGGTTTGAAGAAGAGGTTTACTTCTTACACTCCAGTGTGACTGCTTTGGGTCATCAAGAAGTTCTGCTTCGTGAAGTCACTGAGAGACCCCAGTCCTTCTATCATGTTGCACCATCATACCTTAGGTCACTGTCGTTATCTTTATAGTATAAAAGCTGAGTCACTCTGAGTTCCAGCCAACAGGGAGAAGAATGACCGTATGGATAGAGCTATCTTCGGCCCAGAAGTGGCACCCATCACTTCCACTCTGTGCACTGAAGAGAACACAGTTGCAGGACCACACTTGACAAAAGAGGCTGGGAAACGTAGCCTAACCAGGTACCCAGGAAGAAGAAGAGAATAGATGTTAGGGGACCAGATAAGGTGTGGCAAACACGATCAGTGTTTCTCCCCAATATCTTCAGACCCCCCTTCTTTAAAGATTTTATTTATATATTTGAGAGAGAGAGAGAGCATGAGCAGGGTGAGGGGCAGACAGAGAAGCAGAATCCCTTTTGGGCAGATAGCCTGATGCGGGACTCGATACCAAGACCCCAGGATCATGACCTGAGCCAAAGGCAGATGCTTAACCGACTGTGCCACCCAGGAGCCCTTCAGATCCCTTTTTACCTCTTTGTGTGTTTCTGCTTCCAACAGCAAACAATGGGCTGGTTTTTTTGGAAGATGCCCTGGAGAAACAGGATCTCACTGTGCCCACACTGGAAAGTGCCTAGGAATTTACTCCCCCCATTCTACTTCACCCAAGGGAGGCTGATGAGTGCAGGAGTATGAAAGACCCTCTGGTCAGGACAATTCTGAGGCATGACTTCATCCCAAAGTTCCCATGCAGGCACGGGGTGAAGCTACCCTCTATGGGAGTTGGCCTGAGACTCATTTTTGTTTATTTTCTCTTCCCTGTCCTGCTTTCCACACCCCTTTACTGCTTTCCCCCAGGAGTACTTTCTTAATAAATCACTTGCATATGAATCCTCATCTAATAGCCTGCTTCTAGGAAACCTGATCTAAGACACAAGGTAAAGGACAAAAGGTGCGAGATCATTTTTAGTGGCTCCACATGTTAGATCAAAAGGAATATCTGGTCAAGTATGAATGACTTAGCTCATAGCTATCACTACCACTACGGAAAAAACAAACTAAAATGTATATTTTTGTTGTTTTGCTAGGGTCACAGTCATATATATATATATATATATATATATATATATATACACACATATATATATTTAGCTTTTGTGATATGGATTTCTACAAACGCTCAAAAAGTAAATGCATTTGGGGGCGCCTGGGTGGCTCAGTCTGTTAACCATCTGACTCTTGATAACACCTCAGGTCTTAATTTCAGGGTCATGAGTTCAAGCCCTGTGTTGGGCTCCACACTGGTTGTGAATCCTACTTAAAAAACAAAAACAAAAAACAGACAAAAAGTGAACACATTTGTATCTTATTCTATATTATCAAAGGAAGCTTCATAAAAATACTCTTCTAATTGGATCTTTGAACATAAAGGGAATACATTTAGGTGAATGGAGGGAATGGGCAACTAATGTGCTCAGTGACACTCAGCCCTGGGTAACCTAACAGAGACTTAGAGTATTTCAGAATACAGGAGGCCATGGATTCTAAGTTAACTAAAACACTGAAAAGTAACATCTTTCGGTGGGCCAGATATATCACAAATAATTGTTTTGGACAAGGGTACTGTGGGAATGGGAGAGAGGACTTTAGAAGGAACAATTGGCATAAGATTAGCTGATTTAGTTTTGACTCTACTAATTGTAACCATCTATGATTCTCTTTTATGATCCGAATTAATCAATCAACACAGAAGTTTATGTTACACAGTATTTTTACAATAATAGACTTATTTGTGTATTAGAGAATTATTAGGTTTTGTATGAGTAATTGACTCAGTAGACAGAATTTTTTAAAGATAGGTTTCTGATTTATTGTATCACCTTTGATAAATACAAAAATCAGGAAACGTAGATGCCACTTAAAGCCAAATTAACCTACATTGAGATTACCATTCTATAAATTTTACCCTCTGAGAGCTCTTCAGACTTCTTTCAGACATCTGCGTGGCTCTGATCAGTTCCAATTGTACATTTATTTTTGCGTTTATTTGATCAATGTCTGTCTCTCACACTGAACTATAGATCTCTGAGGGCTGCTTTGAATTACCATTGTATCCTCAGCATCAAATGCAGTGATATATACTAGGTACTCGAAAAAAATTTGACTGAAAGAAATTAATGAATATATAAGAACAAATTACAATAATATAATTTATATTAAATTTAAAATAATAGAACCTTTACCACTTAAAGCACATGGTACAAGTATTATTATTTATTACCCTGTAAATTGTAGAAAATGGATAATTCAGATGATTTTTGTCCAAAAAAAAGGCAGACAAAGTATATCCAGTAGAATACAATTGATTATTGCTCTCTATATAGATCAGTCTTACCTCTGTTTGTAAAATGTGTTGTAGCTTTCCATATTGCCCACAGGTATGTAGTTCTTTGAATTCTCCTTATAACATTCTGCTGGTTCCCTCATTAATTAATACATTGAATAAAATACTTGATATGGGTTCATTTTAGATTTATATGAGTTGGGTTTTACCTTCTTTTAGAAATATCCTTTAGGATGGGGTTCCTGGGTGGCTCAGTGGGTTAAGTGTCTGCCTTTGGCTCAGGTGATGATCCTAGAGTCCTGGGATCAAGCCCCGCATCCGGCTTCCTGCTCTTCGGAAAAGCCTGCTACTCCCTAATCCCACTCCCCAGCTGGTGTTCCCTCTTGCGGTGTATATCTCCATCCTTTAGGAGAACCTGGGTAGCTGGGTCCATTAAGCATCTAACTCTTGGTTTCAGCTCATGTTATGGTGTCAGGTCATGGTCTCAGGTTCCTAAGACGGAGTCCCTTGGTGGGCTCTCTGCTTAGTGGGGAGTCTGCTTCTCTCCCTCTCCCCCCCCCACTCCTGCACGAGTGTTCTCTCTCTCTCTCTTTTCTTTTTTATTTTAAGATTTTATTTATTTATTTCACAGAGAGAGACACAACAAGAGAGGGAACACAAGCAGGGAGAGTGGGAGAGGGACAAGCAGGCTTCCCACGGAGCACAGAGCCCGATGAGGTGCTTGATCCCATGACCCTGGGATCATGATCTGAGCTGAAGGCAGAGGCTTAAGGACTGAGCCACCCAGGCGCCCCCCTCTCTCTCTCAAAAATAAATAAGTAAATCTTTACAAGAAATAGAAATATCCTTCAACATCTTAATAATACCTTAAAAACATCTTTAATGGGGCGCCTGGGTGGCTCAGTGGGTTAAAGCCTCTGCCTTTCAGCTCAGGTCATGATCTCAGGGTCCTGGGATCGAGCCCCGCATCCGGCTCTCTGCTTAGCGGGGAGCCTGCTTCCTCCTCTCTCTCTGCCTGCCTCTCTGCCTACTTGTGATCTTTCTCTCTCTGTCAAATAAATAAATAAAAATCTTTTAAAGTAAATAAATAAAACATCTTTAATAATGCTAATGTTTCACTCTATGTACACAAAAATTTATCGAGGACAAGCTTCATGAAGAGCTCAGCTGTACTGAGCATAATAAACAAGTATGGGAATTATCTTCCTAACACTTCCTCACAGAATTCTACCAGTCAAGCTACAAGGAGATTAGCAAAAGTGCTCATACATATTTTGCTTTTTATTGTTATTATTGGTTCATGTAACCACAAAGTACTAGCACTGCATTGTACTATCAGATCCCTACCCCAGTTTCCTGGGATTTGCGTACTAGGCAAATAGTTGACACAGACCATCCATGAGAATTTCTCAAAATGTCCTGGTTTTCAGTTAAAGTCATTCTTTTCTGTTTCTTTTGTTGTAGTTATTTTTGTTCCATTTTATATGATTCATAACAGAAAAATTACTCAACATTGGAAAAGGAGATAGTTCAAGCATTGGAATTCCAACTGCATACATGTTTCAAAGAGTGCAAAAGGTTGTATTTCAAGGGGGTACTAAAATTACATATGATTTTTTTTCAAACAAATGCCAAGAACTGTATCTGCTAATAAGTTTTGCCCAGCTTGGAAACCAAACTCAGCCATGTAGTATGAGAATGCCAGATATACGACAATAAATATTTTTGGCATAGTTTCAAAGCTACATAATGCCAGACATAGACATGTAAAAGTAATGGCAAGAACTACAAAGATTATAAAAGAAATAAAGTCACAGTTCGTAATTCATATGATTATGTTCAATAGCAGGCTTAGACAGCTTTTCACATAATAAGATCCACATGTAAAAGCATCAGCTTATTTTACTCAGAAAAAGATAACAAATATTAAAATGGCTTTTAAAAATAAAATTTCGTTGAGAGCTTGTAAATGTATTTTTGCAAGCTAAAGGAGAGTAGCCTAAATTGGGGTTTTGTTTGTTTGTTTGTTTCTGTTTAGATATCCAACCTCCGCTTCCCTTTTGTCACACAGAAAAATTAAGCCAAAAAAGAAAATGCAATCTCAAAGACTGGGCCATCTTTTAAATATTGTCACTATAATCAGTATATTAAAACTGGAGTTTAGAGAAAACACCATTCCCCTAAAATTAAATATATTGTGCATTGCATTTAGAGAAAGGATGAAGGAAATATAGTTGTCAGATGTCAAACCTTAATTTGACTACTGGGTACAGATTATGGGGATCAAAGCCAAAGTCACTAAAATAGTTCAAAACAATCCCATTGCACCCTCCATGGCTAAATGAAGAATATCTAAGGCTGGTTTTTAGTGCAGGTCTTCTAGCGAATACATTGTGCTACTTGGGATATTTTATTTTAGACCCAGAGAAATCAAACTAAATTGGGTTTGTGGTGGGTTTGATTTCCAGAGATAAAAGAAGCACACTTTTGTGTTTTCCTTCTGTTTAATTTATAGATTACAAGTGGTCAGCCCTCAGGGTGGGCTAATGAAAAGCAAGACTAGGGGAAATGCTAGTGAAAGAAGAATGGAAGAAACCGTAGAATCTGAGATAAACTGTCAGTCCCTCAGGCAAGATAAGCCAGAACACCCCAGTGCCAAGAACAACTAGCTCAGGTTTCAGTTCTCAGTCACAAGCAACTGTGAATTGAGGTTTACTTTTTATAAAGGAATTTTACCAGGATAGAAAAGAATAATTTAGTAGGTGAACCAAAAATTGTCACATTTTAAGATTTTATATTCAATGCAATAAAGGTAGGTTGGTTAGTGCCACAGGTCTCTATTGTATTGAATTTCAATTTTGTTGTTTAAAATATTAAAAAATGCTTCTGCTTCTTTTCAACCCAGTGAAAATGTGTAATGTAGGATAAGTCACGTGGCATCTCTTATCTATCAACGATAATAAAAGAAAAAATAATGTTCCGCAAACACATATTTACCTTAGTTCCAAGTTTTGCCTGCAATTTTTTTAAATACCTCTCTAACAATACGATGTTTATGTCGAATATATGTGTAAAGCATCGGCGGTGATATGCACTTTTACCTAGATGTGGGTGAAAATGTTTGTTACAAAAAACATTTTCAGACCGCGTTCTATCTCCATTCATACATGGATCCCTTTAATGGATGTGGAGAGTTTTGATTTAGAACTTTTAATAGGCTCGTTTACATTTTGCAAATCTCTACCTTTGAAATAAAAATGCAGTGACCCACCCATCTGCAGACAATTAAGACCAGCAGCCAAGTATAAAAGGGTGGAGAACTTTTAATGGGTGTTTATAGATTGGAAGCACCGACCCCCTTTTAAATGAAAGAGGCCTAAGAAGAAATAGTAAGTGTTAAGGATAACCATGAAATTCATTTAACCCCCCAAGCAGAAGATCTGTTATCAAAGAATTGGCAGGATCTATGCCTTCCAACTTAAGGTTCTTAGCTCAAGTACTTAGCAAAAGTACCCAGAAAAGAAATATCTTATTTAGAAGTGTCTTGATTATAACTTCTTAGTTGCTTTAAGGTCAAAACACAAGCCCACAGGAAGACCAACAGTACGGTATGTGATATAAAAACAAATATTTCCATAAAATCTTTGCCCTAGCAAAAAGAGAAATTCTTAGTAGGTTCAAGGTGGGAATTTAGGGAATAGTATTTTTTTACAGGAAATACTGGTTAGGCGTTTTATATAGGCGGTTCTGCATTTGTGAAAGGATAATTTGCTCTAAAATATGTGGGCAACCAGCCTAAATTCTCTAATTGAGTAGTTTGCTCATAACCCCAGGCCATTAGGTGAATGTAAACTGTTACAGGCTTAGTAAGAAAATAGTCCCATTAGGATTTTTGTATTTGTATGTGGTTGTGGGTTAGAGTAACTGTTTCCAAAATTGTGGATTAATGAAAGGCTCTTTTTTCTGAGTTTGCAAATATCAGCTTTGAAATGCTCAAACTCAACTTAAGGCAAAGATTCTTTCCCGCCCCCCCCCGCCCCCGCTGTTGTTGTTTTTGGGGTGTGTGTGTGTGTGTTTACAGTTAAAAAAATTTTACAAGTCTCAGCTATAAGTTCCATTGTTAGTTATCTAAGGAAAATTAGGGATATTTAATTGGTTGTTAATAAAGGAAAGGAGCCATATTTTCTTTGATACTGTCATTCAAATATGTTGTGCATGTCCTGAAATTCCCCTCGTTGGTCACTGCCAAGAAACTTGACACACAGAAAATGGGCATAACTTTTCAAAATAAAGACCAGTACAGAAATTCAGGACACGCGTGTGTGTGTTTCATTCGGTAGTTGTGCGGCCCATAAGCTCGTATTTTTGTGAAGGAGAAGACAACTTTATGTGCTGCTTCTTGAATCCAATCTTGGGCTCCTCTCTCTTAATGGATCTCTTCAGCTAAGCTGATTTTCTTTCCTATTCACCAAGTCCTGTTATCGTCCTATCATCATGTTACCGTGTCATCATCACATTGTTTCTTACAAAGTGTAGTTTACTGGTATGCCCCAGAGCAGGGCAAGGGAGGAACCCAAAATAGACTGTGATATTTCTTCAAATCAGTAACTGTAAATGCAAAAGAAATTCAGCAGAGGAGGAAAACCTCTGACTAAAAATAGCAGAAGAGGGCGCCTGGGTGGCTCAGTGGGTTAATGCCTCTGCTTTCGGCTCAGGTCATGATCTCAGGGTCCTGGGATCGAGGCCCGCATCGGGCTCCCTGCTCAGTGGGGAGCCTGCTTCCCCCTCTCTCTCTCTGCCTGCCTCTCTGCCTCCTCGTGATCTCTCTCCCTCTGTGAAATAAATAAATAAGATCTTTAAAAAAAAAAAAAAGAAAAAAAAATAAAAATAGCAGAAGAATTTAATAGACATATTCAAAATTAAGATAATCCACGTGTCTTGCCTGTCTCCATTTCCCCACTGGAATTGGCTCTACTACTAATAAGGTTGTGGGTGCTAATATTATGTCAAGTTTTCTTTTAAAAATTGAATTACACAAGCATTTTTCTTAGCAATGAAATAAATAACGAAATCACAGTTAGAGCCCAAGGCCAATCTCTTATGCCACCTGGGGCAGTCCTTGGCATTTTCATAGGCCGTTTAACATTTTACTCTGTCAGGTTTCCATTTTTCTGTTTTAAAATTTCCTATTTCAAAACATAACAGTATAGCAATACCATAAATATATATTTGCCTAAATAAGTTAGTTGAAAAATCAAAGTAATATGATATGGAAGCAAATACATTTAAAAAATTTTTTAAAGAAGATACTACGGCAGAATTGTTCTGAAATGACTTGTTGTGAGAAGTGAGAAATTAAACTCATAGCCACAGGAGTATGTGAAAAAAAGATGGGATTTTAAGAGGGCCTTGCTCTACTGTGAAGGTGTCTCGATTCCATGCCTTGAAAGACTGTACTAAAGATTTCCAGAATAGTTCAATAGTTTTGAATAGCTTTCTTAAAAACTTTCCATAAGATATAACAAAGAGATTGTATTTATTATCTTCTTTGGATTGAGATTGAAGCTATCATACTTGAATAACAAATTTTGGACTAGTTGAGAGATGAGATTTGCTAAAAGGACTGACAATAAAGGAAATACAAATTGACTCTGGAAACAACCAAATGAAGAAAAAGAATTTATCTTTGAAATTCTTCCCTTAATTCCTCCCTGTCAAAAATAATAATACTCTAGAAAGGAAAGGCAGTGATTCATCAGATTCTGTCACATACCACTTTTTTTTTTAAGATTTTTTTTTAAGTAATCTCTATTTAAACGTGGGGTTTGAATTTACAACCCCGAGATTAAGGGTTGCATGCTCTGCTGACTGAGCCAGCCAGGCGCCCCTCACATACCACTTTACCAACATTTTTAATACCAGCATAACTATGAATTGTGTAAAAAGCAAAATGAAGATATATGTTTTTGTGGAGAACAATCCCACTTGAAGTGACCAAAAGATACAGTAAAATGTCAATGATAGCTGAGACATAACAGCGAAAGAAAAGTCCATAAATATAAACATAAAATCAGAATCTATCTCCTCTGCTTCAAGAGGATTCTAGATGACCCTTCAGAAGAGATATAGGTGGAATCTTTTTTTTAATATTTTATTTATTTATTTGACAGAGAGAGACACAGCGAGGGAGGGAACACACGCAGGAGGAGTAGGAGAGAGAGAAGCAGGCTTCCCGCTGAGCAAGGAGCCCGATGTGGGGCTCGATCCCAGGACCCTGGGATCATGACCTGAGCCCAAGGCAGACGCTTAATGACTGAGCCACGCAGACGCCCATAGGTGAAATTTTTAAAGAATAAATGTCCCATCTCTCTTAGTTTCATCTGGCACATACAGTACCCTTAATAAACATTTTTTTAGATGAATGAGAAAGAAAGAAGAAAAGCAAGCCCATTCTGACACAGTATCTATTCTGTGAGAAACAAAATACTCTGTCTAAATATTTGCTCTTTCGAGTTTACTAAAATCGGTTTAAAATAGGCTTCTGGTAGATAACTGCTGCTGTTGGGTAAGAGGATTTCATTACAGTGTTCTCTCTTTGGTAGATGTTTTATTTTTTCCATAATCAACATTTAAAAAATGAAAAAGCGGGCTCCTTAAGTTTTAGAGATTAGATACATCGCCATTTGCAAAATTCATATTTAGTATCAAAACTTGGAGGTTATTGTGGAATTTCTTCTCAAGGAAAGATTTGTTGGGGGAAGGAATAACAACGTGGCGTGTGCTCTGCCTAGTGATAGTGAGACAAGAAGGCAGAATGAGGCAGAAAGGGAAGCGTGAAGGGAGGGGCGAGGCCGCTCTTTTAAGAATGGTGGCTATTTTAACATTACAAGACTGTTCTTCTGATGCCTCACCACCTCATTAACCTATGTGTCATTCTGAAGTATTTTGCCATGCTCTGATGATTAGAGACTCAGTCGCTAACAACACAACACTTTAAACGTGAGCTCTTCCCTGGAGTCGTGGTGAATTAATTTTCAATTAGTTTTCATTAACGAACTTCATCTTTATGAGTCTAATTGCTGTCCCAGCTTCGAGAAATTCAGCAAGCACTTTGGTGGGGTGGGAGAGGGACAGCTATGGAGTCAGGAATATCCCGGGCCCTTTCCACAAGACCTTACTTCAATCATTGTCCAAGACAAACAAACAAACAAACAAACAAACAAAAATTATGTCTAAATGGTAAATCAAACATGTACCAAGAGAACCCATGAATCTTTTCCGGAGTCTTCAGAGGTAAGTTGTATTGCTAGCTGCATTTGAGGTTTTTTGTACCCCAAAACCAGGCTGAAGAAGGGAAAAGACTGGATGGAAGTAGAAAAAAAACGTTCTTATGCCTTAGATTCCTCTCATGGAAAAGGGTTATCCAGATTATAAAGACTTATCCAGCTTTTACAATATAAAGCCGTAATAGCTGACAAATAATTACAAATAAATGTAACACAGAAGGAGGAACTACATAGTAAACCAATGTTCTTGAGTTGCTAATGAAGGACAAGGAGCCTGGGTAACTTGCCCACAAACCAAAATCCTAGCAGCTTCTCAGGAAAAGTGAGATGCTTCTGTGCCAAAAGACGATATGGTTTCTATGCTCTTTCCATTTCCATTTTAAAAACCTGCAACTGAGAGTGGTGAGGTACTCGCCACCCACCGCCTGAGACTTTGCCTTTATAAAATTTAATAAACATTTTTCTTCCTCGCGATTTTTCCATGAAAAACTAAATTTGTTGAGAGTTTAAACCTTTGGTGTTCGCTCACAAAGAGGCTCACATTTTAAAATACACAGTAATTTTAGAATTATAAAATTCTATTTAATTCCATCTTGTTCCTCTGACTCAAAAATAAATAAAACCTGGGGCACTGGCTGGCTCAGTCAGTAGAACATGCCACTCTTGATCTAGGGGTTGTGAGTTTTGTGAGTTCAAGTCCCACTTTGGGTGTAGAAATTACTTAAAAAATAAAATCTTTAAAAACAAACAAATAAATGAAGCTTGTTTCTTAGTTGATGGTGTTAATTCTTACCTTCACAAAGAAATGATTATTTCAGCTTGCTTTCGGTAGGTATTTACTGAGTGCTGATTTACTCATAATACCAAGATCTTCAAGAACATCTAAAAAAAAAAAAAAACCAAAACAAAACAAAAGCAAAAAACGAGAAAATGGAGTCCTGCTCTGGTTTATAAAGTAGTTGAATGATGAAAGAGGAATGCGTGAAAGTATGGAACAAGGACAAAACAGATCAGTAAGTACAAAATAATGCAATAGAAATGATAAGGGGAAGTGCCCGCGGCATGTAAAATTAAGCAAATTATCATGGCCGTGAAACTTAGCTGGTGTTTTATTGTCTTTATTTCCTTTCTTCATCAGAAGCAGTTTCTCCGCATTGCAGATCATTTCTTGTGAAAAAAACTCAGATTTCAGTTCTTCTCAAATGATTGGTATCAGGGCGCCTGGCTGGTTCAGTCAGTGGAGCACGTGGTTCTTGATCTCGGGGTTTTAAGTTTGAGCCCCACGTTGGGTACAGAGATTACATAAAAAAAATAAGATAAACTAAAACAAAATCTAAAAAAATAAAAATAAGAAAATAAGTGAGTGGTATCTCCTAGACAGAAGCATTGCCTGGCATTCAGTTCTTTGCCTACAGAGAGGCATAAAAATAAAATTGGGAATCTTCTGCGTTGATGTAAAGACAATGACTTCCACAAAAGTCAGCAGAAACTAGAAATGTGAAATACTTCACTACATATGTGACTTTTAAAGATCAGAACATCACGGTGCAAATTAGAATCCAATCTGTAAAAAGAGAAAAAGAATGATCAATAATAAAACTGCATTTGTCATGTACAGGAACAAAACAAACCCTCAAAAGAGATAAGTGGCCCATTAGTTAATGTGATGAATGAAGGACAATTTGTCAAAGCATTTAGAGATGTTTCACCTTTAAGAAATTTATGCGTTTTTAACAAAATATTGCCTTACTGGTGACGAATTTCAGGTCTGGAGTCTGATGCTGGTGTAGTAGAAAGAGCTCAGACTTTACAGTTTGACAGACCTGAATTAACCCCATTTCTGATGTTAAGAACAGATGCTTGGGCGAGTTTAAATTCTCTGAGCCTCGCTTTCATTATTGGTCAAGTACAAATAGTAATAATGCCTAGGTTATTTTGTGAGGTTTCACTGGGATGACTCGTATAAAGGGCTTTGCACATGGTAAGCACTCAGTAAAAAGGAATATTGCTCTGATAGAGACTCAAGTAAACATTTGGAAGCCAGAAAGTCTCTAGGAGGATAAGGAGTTACCTTAAAAGTTATCCCAGTGGAGTATATAAAATATTTTTATTGAAAACCATGTATAAATTTAGATACATAATCAATGAGAATGATGTGATGGTCATCACTCAGGCTGCCCGATGGTCAATTCAACGCACCGATGATATGTCCTCGGTTTCCAAATATCTCAACTTCTGGCACAAAATTCAAATACTTAATATTAACTTGCCTTCATAATTCCACAGAAACACCAGATTATTGGGTTCTACCTTTTGTCCTAAACTCTCCTGAGTTAAAAAAAAAATCAACAATAATATACATGTCCTCTGTCTTCCCATGAATAAAACATAAGTGGATCTACATGGTATGATTAGGTGAGTTGGGAAAATAAACTTCCCCATAGCCATGCACCTGTTTTGTACATGTTCTAACATGGGAAATGTCAACTCCCTTTAAAGAACCACTGGGAAACTAGACTCTAAGTACATTTTCCTAAACTCAACATAATAATGCTTTTTCTCACATGATAGATGTTTTTCCAAAACATTAAAGAACTTTTTCAGGAGTTTCTCATTTTAGTCATAATGTTCTCATAAGGTGGGTGATTTTTATGACTTTAATCTTTTTTTAGACATAACTGTACCATCGTAGCTGGAAGTCAAACAGTATTACCATAAAAAGACAATAAGAGAGAATCGAGTAAAAGTGTAATTCTGATTCGGCAAGATACTTTTAAAAATAAACCATCTTACCTGGGGTAAAACAATAGAATGTTCTTGCCCTCCATCTTAGCCTTGTAAAATGTTAACTATTTTGTTTTTGTTTTTTGGGAAGAGTAAGACATGCACTACAGAGTTTCAAAAATTTTAAAGCTCAAAAGGATATGCTCCCCTCACTGATCTCCAAATTAAACTTGGAGGGCAGATGATAAATGTAATACTATAGTGATTTTACCTGATATATAGACGATAGGTGATGGATAGATAGATCGAATTTACTTCTGACTTAATAATGTAGTATATATTATGTTCTATAATGCATTTTATATTATAATATCAGTTAATAATGTAGCATATGAAATCAGACCTAAATTAAGAAATAGAACTGAAGTCACTGCAAGTCATTTGTGACTTTGAGTTTTGAAGAAAATATTTAACATTAAAGTCTCTATTATACTTTAAAGAGACCATTAGGAAAAGTCATGAAAACCATTTCACTAAGAGTGCTATTTATATAAAGTCGAAGGAGAACTGAAGAAAATACCGTAAGCTCCTATCTGGCCAGACCCAAATAACCAGAATTCTTTGTCGTCATAGACAGTGATTACTTATGTTTCTATAGATGGCCCTATGACGCTGCAAGACGAAAGTTCCTTCAGAAGCACAAAGCAAAATAACTGTTTGACTTAGTCTTGATATTAAAGTCACCTTATTATATCCTATTTCTTTGAAATGTATGATCCAGAATGAAAACTTTTGTATGTGGCAATTGTTCTGTTACCCAGAATATGAAATTAATCACAAAAAGAGGAGTTTCCTTTAAATTTAACACGGAACTAAGAGGACGTGTGGCGAGAAGGAAAGATGATCTTTACCTCTATCGAGTTATGACTAAGACCTCCGTTCGTCCTCATTCTTGACTGCATTATTATTAATATTGTCTTAGTACACTGAGCCATTTTATCCTTTTGTTGTTCCTAATTAATGCAATTACATAGTATCAGACATTCAGATGTTTCTTAATAGACTTTGATTCCAAAAACACAATATCTTAAATGCATATAAGTATGTTCCAAATGATTAAAGCACAGCTGTTAAGATATTTTTACAAGGAAAAATACTTGAAGTAAATGCAAGTAGTTGTGCCGAAATATCATAAATGTACATTGGACATTTATGGCACTCAGTTTTATAAGTTAACAATTTAATACCATTTACTGTTTTTTTTTACATAACTTCAGAGCTAGTTACCTCCATTTTTTACACCCATTTTAATAATTATGCATTGTACCTCGTTTGAATAACAGGCTTAAAATGTCTCTCTGAATCTAATTTGGAAGGTAAATTATTAACACAGGACACTGTTTTTAGAGGTTCCTACTGAAAATTTAAAAAGTGTTTTATGTAGGCTTTGCATTGAGTTTTTAAAATGTTTCAAGCATGTTATATTGTTCCATTATTAACTGTTAAATTTTTTATATTTATATGCATCAACATTAAAATATTTGTCTTGACAGACAGAAACCAAAGGAAGCAAGGAAATGCACAATGAAACCAGAAAGACACTGTGTCATCCAATACTCAGACACCACAGGGTATGTTAAGGGAGCCATTAAAACAGCATTCCGTTGTGTTACAGAGACATATGGTAGGCTTCCAGAATTAACAGAGTATTTTGCTGCCTAAAGGCTTGTATCGAAGTCTCACTAGTTGCAGGGAAGGGTTTTAGTTGCTTGCTTCGGGTGTTTTTTTACTTTTTGTTTGTTTTTTGCAGAGGGAACACTTAAAATGTCTTCTGTGTTTTGATAAGTACTTCTGAGAGTTTATGAAGCATGAATCTCTTTTAGATATGTGATTCTGGTTAAGAAAACACTCAGAAATCACTTTTTTTTGTTTTCTTTTATTTTCTTCCCAGCTCTCCCCTCTGCTCCATGCCTAATCATTCCTCCGTGTTGATTGCAGTAGCCTTTCGGTTCTCTTCCTCTCAGCCAACCTGCATTTTTTTTAAGATTTTTTTTTAGGTAGATTAGGAAAGCCATAAACGTGTTTCGTCCTGATATCGGTTGCTCGTGCCTGATCTAATAGGTTGTGAGTGCCCCTTGACCTTTCACAGATACAGCCGTCCCCAATTTTGTTTAAGACCCATGAGGTTAGTTCTGCCTCAGCACACCCTTGATACCCACGATGTCACTACAGTCCCTCTCCCTTAACTTCAGCTGTATAAAATATTCATTTTATGCCCTAGAATGTGTTCACTATATAAATCAGATTTCAATATGTTTCCAAAATATGGAATGTGTTTCTAAACCATCAGGAAGAACACAGAATCTCATCTCAAGCTTCACATAGTCAGGTCACTATGTGGCACTGACTATTTTCAAAATGAAATGAAGGTTTTTAGAGTCATATCAACTCAACCTCACTGTCCGTGTGTACACTTTCTAAATATGAATTAGGGTACTCTGAGGCTTCGATAAACTGGGGTGGGCCCTCCTCCTCCAAATCTCCAACCACCGCCATCTGGGTCTAAAGCATCTATTGGCCATTTCTTCTACCAGATATCAGATTTCTTTTCGAGGGTGTTCTATTTAGATTTCTGGACGAGATGGCAGTGATACTTAGCTCTTTGCCCCTGACTTACCCCCAAAGGGGTCAAAGGGCAGGACATATTTTGAGGTCAATTACTCTGTCTCTGATTTAGAGGGACCCCAGTTATGCAATCTTCAAGACACGAAAGCTAAAAGGGTTTTCTTGGGCCCAAAGCCACTGACACCACATAGTGAGAGATCCCAGCCCTGATGAATTCCTTCCTCACATGGTGTAGCGAGACAAAGCACAGACACAAGTTCACCAAGCAGAGGATAACTGGAGTGTTGTTCGCTGCCTCCAGTTGCCTTTCTGCTCCTGGAGCCAAGGGGGAAGACTCAGTGGTAGCATGTTTAAGAATACAGGCACTGGGTTTAGGTAGTCTGGGTTCAAATTTCACACACTGCTAGCTGTATGATTCTGAACAAGTTAATTAAGCTCAACTTTCTGCTCCATAAACTAGAGTTAATGACCACAACCACTTCATAGAGCTTTAGTGCCATAATGTTAGTCAAGTGCCTAGCGTGTGGTAAGCACCAAGTAAATGTTGGTTATTATTATTTCATTCATTCATTTAACAAACACTGAACACCTACTGCAAAGCATTTTATGGATGGAGAACTGGGGCACAAAAATCTTGGGCAGTTATCCAAAGTTATTGTCAAAATAACAGTGGGACACAGATTGTCCTAATGTCCGTTTTTATCTCACCAGGCTAAGCTGGCTCTCTTAATGGAATGTTAAAAACCCACCCTAGATTTGGGAGACAGCCAGGAGCCTCTCTAAAAATGAAACATTTTAACGATAAGTTAATTTCTTATTTTGGTTTTGTGTAGGGTGTAATGACTTCAAACATGCTTGTAGAGTTATCATGAGCAGAACAAAATAAGCAGGATATGAAGGTGACCCATTAAAAAAGCCAACAGATCCTTTGGCCTTACAAAAATCCATCTCACTGCTTTGCCTGTGTCTTGCAATTCTAGAAGATTTGCCTTGTTGTGAAGGAAAGACCCAAGATTTTTATTTCTTTAATTGTATATATTGTCCTTTTTTTCATATGAGATTCTTACAAATTTTAATCAGTACTATTTATAATATAGAAATTATCAATAAGAATCTTGCCATTTACAGTGACATGGATGGAACTAGAGAGTATTATGCTAAGCAAAATAAGTCAATCAGAGAAACGCAATTATCATATGATCTCACTGATATGTGGAATTTAAGAAACAAAATAGAGGATCATAGGGGAGGAGAGGAAAAATAAAGCAAGATGAAATCAGAGAGGAATATAAACCATAAGAGACTCTTAGTCATAGCAAACAAACTGAAGGTTGATGGAGGGGTGGGGGCAGGGGAATGGGGTAACTGGATGATGGACCTGAAGGAGGGCATGTGATGTAATGAGCACTGGGTGTTATATTATATAAGACTGACGACTCACAGACCTGTACCTCTGAAACCAATAATACATTATATGTTAATTAATTTAATTAAAATAAATAAATAAATGGAAAATAATCAATAAGGACAAACAGAGTGAGAGGAAGAAAAAGAAAAGTGTCCTTTTTTTAAAAAAAAAAATTTTATTTATTTATTTGTCAGAGAGAGAGAGACAGAGGCAGACAGAGGGAGAAACAGGCTCCCAGCCGAACAAGGAGCCTGATGCAGGACTCGATTCCAGGACCCTGGGATCATGACCTGAGCCGAAGGCAGCCGTGTAACTGACTGAGCCACCCAGGCATCCCAGAAAGCGTTCTTTGAATTGATGATTTTCCCAAGTGAAAGCTTACCCCCAGAGATTGCCTAATAAAATGAAGTTATTATATGAAATAGATTAGCCCATATCCATCCTACCAAATGCCAATTTTAGTTTCCCTATGGAAGAAATATGACTTAATGCTTTAATTTTCATATCACTACTGCTGAACTGAAAATTTCAGGCTCTATAAATTCAGAATAACTTAAGACTGGATAAAAGACTATAAAATGAAATCAAATCAAATATAAAGTTCTTCACATATTCTAGTAGGAACCTAAACATCCGATGCTTCAGTTCTTTCTGCACAACAATGCAAAAATATGTTTATGTTAAAAAGTAATAAAATCAGGGGCAACTGGCTGGCTCAGTCAGTGAAGCATGAGACTTCTGATCTTGAGGTTGTAAGTCTGAGGCCCATGTTGGGTGCAGAGATGACTTAAAAATAAAGTCTTTTAAAAAAAAGTGATGGGGTGCCTGGGTGGCTCAGTCAGTTGGGCATCCAGCTCTTGGTTTCAGCTTGGGTCATGGTCTCAGGGTCATGGTCTCAGAGTCGTGGGATTGAGCCCTGCTTTAGGCTCCATACTCAGTGAGGAGTCTGCTCAAGATTCTTTCCCTTCCACCCACCCCCCACCCCCACTCCTTCCTGGCTCCCTTGCTCCCTTTCTCTCTAAAATAAATAAATAAACAAACAAACAAATAAATAAATCTTTTTTTTTAAAGATTTTATTTATTTATTTGACACAGAGAGAGAGATTACAAGTAGGCAGAGAGGCAGGCAGAGAGACAGGGAGAGGAGGAAGCAGGCTCCCTGCTGAGCAGAGAGCCCGATGCGGGCTTCAATCCCAGGACACTGAGATCATGACCTGAGCCCAAAGCAGAGGCTTTAACCCACTGAGCCACTCAGGTGCCCAATCTTAAAAAAAAAAAATGATGGGGCACCTTGTGGCTCAGTTGTTAAGCATCTGCCTTCAGCTCGGGTCATAATCCCAGGGTCCTGGGATGGAGCCCCACATCAGGCTTCCAGCTCCGCAGGAAGCCTTCTTCTCCCTCTGCCACTCCCCCTGCTTGTGTTCCCTCTTTTCCTGTGTGTCTCTCTCTGTCAAATAAAGAAATAAAATCTTTTTAAAAAATAATGATAAAAAAATTAAAATTAAAAAATTTTTAAAAAATTTTAAAGAAGTGATAAAATCAATAACCAGTTAGTGTGGTCACTAAAATACTTCAAGACCAATCCAACAATGAGACTTTTTCCTGCTGAAAGCATAGAAAGTAATTACATTAAAACTGTCCAAATAATTTTACCAAATTTAATTAATGCTCTGTAGGTAGATTTTCCAAACATCTTCAACCAGAATGCTGAGGTTTGATGAGATAGGGTAGACCCACATTTCAGGACATGAAGATTTCAAAGTGTTAAACCTGATTTTTCTTAAATCCCTCTAATTGAAGACTATACCAAAATTAATATGAAAATAAATTTTGAAACAGCCAGGGGTCAAAATGTATATTTTGAATGACAGAAGTTCTACTGCTGTATAAAGACCGCTTTATAGCTTCGGTTCCATGATTGTGTATTTCTGGTGTAAAAAAATTTATTTTAAGAAAAGCAAGATAGTCCTGGTCTATGTTAGTCCATTTAAAATTTGCCCGGCTATGAGATATACCTTGATAATATAAAAAAGTGGGAATGAATACTTTTACAAATGACAAGACTTTTTACGCAAAACTAGCATTTGACAGTGTTATTTACAATAGCAGTTAGCCTTTTGATCCATGTAATTCCTGGAGTATCTACGGTAAATGGCACAGGTCAGTTTGTGGTCACACTGTAACACATCTCTGAGCTTAGTATTCACTTTTATGTTTCCTCTCCCCTGGTACAATAGCAATTTTGAAACTGATCAAAAATTTCTCCTTCCTGAGTAAGAGCTGGGATGAATACATTCTTTCATTTCATACATTTTTACAGAGTGCCTATTATGCACCAGTTAGGGACCCATGCAAGAGATGGTCCCTGCTCTCACCTAGCTTAGACTCTAGTGGAGGAGTCAGGCCTTTAACAAACAATCACACAAGTAAGTATATAAAGGTGATGAGCGTTATGAAAGAAAATTGTAGGGTACCTTGAGTTAGAAGAGAAAGACTCTATAGTTTGGGAGGTCAGGGAAAGCCTTTCTACGAGCAGCTGCCGTCTGTCTACCAGGGCAAAAGCCGGCTTGAAAATATAGCCAATATACAAGAGAGGGAAGAACCAGGATAATCACAGTGCAATGAAGCCCTGGTGGGATTTTAAATGAAGAACTAAACCAATGCCTGCCTGGTCCATCCAATTGGGGTTTTTCATTAATGGCTACCAAAAGCATTCTGCTGTAGGCAAAGAAAATTCTTGGCAGAGAAAATAGACTACATGAAAACCCTAATGCTGGAAAGAATCTGATACAATGTTAGATACTTCTTATTTCCAGCACAGATCCATTCCTTTGCCCCCTAAGGACACAAATCTATGCTTACACTGTTCTTTCTGCCTCTGGTACTTTTCACACCTACAATCTGCCTATCAAAACCTACCCATCCTTCAAAGTTGTGTTTAAGTACCTCCTCCTTCTCCACTAAGTCTCTAACCATTTAACTCAAAAGGGTTTACCCTTTCTTCTTACTGATCCTAGCCAACTTTTTCCAGGTTCAACTTCAGCATCTGCTGTATCTCTCAACCTCCCCCTCCAACCTGTTCTCTAATGCACTTTTGCATCTGAATGCCTTCGCCCAGCATATTTCATACTTCCTTGACCTGGAATGAACTTCCTCTTACACCATCTATTGAAATCCTACATGATATCCTTCAGACATCTATAATGCCTTCTTCCTTGGAAAGATTTCCCTAATCGCCTCATACAACATAAGCATTATCTATTTCTTCCACTAGGTTGTCCTTCCTTGAAGACAGGAACCAACTTTTATTAACTTTGAGTTCCAAATGCATTCCTGCAGCAGAGTAGACACTAGAGACAAATTTTTTTGAGTGAGTAAGTGCCCGAATGGACGGACAGATGAAGAAATGGAAAGATTCCTCTAAATATATACTTGTGTATGTATGGAAGTTCTTAGAAAAAGGAACCGTATCTAATTTTAAATCCTCTTAGTACATAGAATATACATGTAGAAACTAAATATAAATATTTGATTTATTTATATGACACAGAGAGACACGGTGAGAAAGGGAACACAGGCAGGGGGAGTGGGAGAGGGAGAAGCAAGCTTCCCACTGAGCAGGGAGCCCAAAGCAGGGCTCCATCCCAGAACCCTGGGATCATGACCTGAGCCGAAGGCAGATGCTTAACCGACTGAGCCACCCAGGTGCCCCTAAATAGAAATATTTTTGAATGAAAAAATGAGATGATAGAATTTAAAATAATCAGAAATACGGGAATTTAAGCAAATATGTTTGATTTCTTCCTTTCTTCCTTTTTTCTTTCTTTCTTTCTTTCCTCTTTTCTTTTTTAGTTTTGTTTAACTAGAAGCTATAGAATCTCATTTAGCCACATTTTCTTTAATGCTAAGAGTTAAGCACATTCTTTGCTTATGACATAAATCATCAGAGCCATTACTAAAGTCACTGATATACAAGGATAGGGAGCTAATAGAAACCAGAAGTGTTGTTCATGTGGTTAAGCACTAAATTTTGGTGAATTGCAATTACATAGCAAATAGCCTCAGCTGTAAATACTGGACTGAAAGAACTAAAGACCCATGTTTACTTCTTTTTATGAAATGTTCTCTTGAATTGGCAAATAGAATTTCACAGTGAAAATGTCTTTCAATGGATCACACTGGAAATTTAATAGCTTTGTCATTTTCTTTAAAATAAGTACCTCAAATTTTCAAGTTAGGTTAAGGTTTTTGGTACCACTCATACAGTATTTGGTGGGAATATAATTGACACAGATTTTTTGAATGATAATTTGACATCATCTATCAAAATGTAAAATATGCATAACCTTTAACCCATTGAATCTTCTAGGACCCCATATCAAATAAAAAAACTCACACTAGCACACAAAGAGATACTTTTGAATGTATGAAAATTTCCATAAGACAAAGACTTTTTTAACTGCAGGCATAGCTCATTTTATTATGCTTTGCTTTATTACACTTAGCAGATAATGTGTTTTTTTACAAATTGAAGGTTAGGGGCACCCCTATGTTGCACAAGTCTATCAGGGTCATTTTTCCAACAGCATTTGCTTACTTTGTGTCTTTGTGTTCCATTTTAGTAATTCTCACAATATTTTCAACTTTTTCATTATCATTATATTTATTATAGTGAACTGTGATCATCCATCCTTGATGTTACTATTGCAATTGCTTTAGGATGCCACGAGCCACACCCACTGAAGACAGTGAACCAAATCAATAAATATTTTGTGTATTCAACTGCTTCACTGACCAACCATTCCTCACTCTCTCTCCCTCTCCTCAGGTCTTCTTATTTCCTGAGACACAACAATATTGAAATTAGGCCAATTAATAACCCTACGGTGGCCTCTAACTGTCCAAGTGAAAAGAAGAGTCACACATCTCTCACTTTAAATCAAAAGCTAGAAATGATTAAACTTAGTGAAGAAGGCATGCCCAAAAGCTGAGTTCGGCTGAAAGCCTCTTGTACTGGTTAGTCATGCTGTGAATGCAAAGGACAAGCTGTTGAAGGAAATCAAAAGTGCTTCTCCAGTGAACACACGAATGATGAAGTCAAACAACCTTATTGATGATATGGAGAAAGTCCAAGAGGTCTGAACAGAAGATCAAACCAGCCACAACCTTCCCTTAAGTCAAAGCCTAATCTACCACAAGGTCCTAACTTTCTTCAAGTCTCTGAAGCTTGGGAGAGGTGAGGAGGCTGCAGAAGAAGAATTGGAAGTTAGCAGAGTTGGTTCATGAGGTTTAAGGAAAGAAGCCTTCTCCACACCATAAAAATGCAAGGGGAAGCAGCAAGTGCTGATGTAGAAGCTGCAGCAAGTTCTCCAGAATGATCCATCCAGCTTAGATCATCCATGAAGGTGGCCACACTAAGCAGCAGATGTTCAGTGTAGATGAAACAGCCTTCTGTTGGAAGAAGATGCCATCTAAGACTTTCATAGCTAGAGAGGAGAAGTCAACACCTGGCTTCAAAGCTTCAAATGACAGGCTGACTCTCTTTGTCAGGGGCTAATGCAGCTGGTGACTTGAAGCCAATGCTCACTTACCATTCAGAAAATCCTAGAGCTCTTAAGAATTATGCTCAATCTACTCTGCCTGTGCTCTAATGGAACAACAAAGCCTGTGGATGACAGCACATCTGTTTAATAATGTGGTTTACTGATTATTTTAAGCCCAGTAGATGGGCTTAAGTAGGTCTCAGTGTTGAGACCTACTGCTCAGAGACAAAGACTCCTTTCAAAATATGAGTACACACTGACAGTGCATCTGGTCACCCAAGAGCTCTGATGGAAATGTGCAATGAGATTAATGTTGTTTTCATGCCTGCTAACACAGCATCCCTTCTGCAGCCTGTGGATCAAGGAGTCATTTTGACTTTCAAGTCTTATTATTTAAGAAATACATTTCATAGGTTATAGCTGCCATAGATAGTGATTCCTCTGATGAATCTGGGCAAAGTAAATTGAAAACCTTCTGGAAAGGATTCATCATTCTAGATGCCATTAAGAACATTTGTGATTCATGAGAAGAGGCCAAAATAGCAATATTAACAGGAGTTTGGAAGAAGTAATTCCAACCCTTGAGTGACTTTGAAGAGATCAAGACTTCAGTGGAGGAAGCAACTGCAGATGTGGTAGAAATAACAAGAAAACTCCAATTAGAAGTGTAGCCTGGAGGGCACCTGGGGGGCCCAGACAGCTGAGTGTCTGCCTTCCCCTCAGGTCATGATCCCAGGGTCCTGGGATGGACTCCTGAATTGCACTCCCTGCTCAATGGGGAGTCTGCTTCTCCCTCTCTTTCTGCCCCTCCCACCATTTGTGCTCTCTCTCTCTCTCTCTCTCTCTCTCTCTCTTTCTCTCTCTCTCTAAAATAAATAAATAAAATCTTTTTTTTTAAGATTTTATTTATTTATTTGACACAGAGAGATCAGATCACAAGTAGGCTGAGAGGCAGGCAGAGAGAGAGAGAGAGAGGAGGAAGCAGGCTCCCTGCTGAGCAGAGAGCCCGATGCGGGCCTCGATCCCAGGACCCTGAGATCATGANGGCTTTAACCCACTGAGCCACCCAGGCACCCAAATAAATAAAATCTTAAAAAAAAAAAAGTGGAGCCTGGGGGCACCTGACTGACTCAGTCAGTAGAGCTTGTGACTCTTGATCTCAGGTTTGTAAATTCAAGTCTCACACTGAATGTAGAGATTCCTTAAAAACAAAATCTTAAGAAGAAAAAGGGGAGCCTGAAGATGTGACTGAATTGCTACAATCTCGTGATAAAACTTGAACAGATGGAGAATTGCTTCATATAGATGAGCAAAGAAAGTGGTTTCTTAAGATGGAAACTAATTCTGGTAAAGATGCTGTGAAGATTGTTGAAATTACAACAAAAGATTTAGACTATTACAAAACCTTAGTTGATAAAGCAGCAGCGGCATTTGAGAAGATTGACTCAAATTTTGAAAGAAATTCTAATGGAGGCAAATGCTATCAAACAGCATCACTTGCTACAGAGAAATCATTCATGAAAGGAAGTGTCAATCAATGGAGTAAACTTCACCATGTCTTATTCTAAGTTATTGTCATGGCTACCCCAAACTTCAGCAGCCACCACCCTGATCCGTCAGCAGCTCTCAACATTGAGACAAGACCACCCCACCTGCAGAAAGATTACAATCCACTGAAAGTTCGGATGACAGTATTTTTTTAAACATTTATTTATTTTTATGAGAGAGAGCGTGCACCTTGGGGTAGGGGGCGGGGAGCGGAGGGCAGGGGAGGGAGAGAGAGAAGCAGACTCCCCGCTGAGAGCAGAGCCTGACTCAGGGCTCAATCTCACCACCCTGAGATCATGACCTGAGCTGAAATGAAGAGTCAGACACTTAACCAACTCAGCCACACAGGCGTCCCAATCAAAAATATTTTATTGCTGAAAAATACTAACTGTTGGGGCACCTGGGTGGCTCAGTTGGTTAAGTGTCTGACTCTTCATCTCAGCTCAGGTCATGATCTCAGTGTTGTGCGATTTGAGCCCTGAGTCTGGCTCCATACTCAGTGGGGAGTCTGCTTCTCTCTCACCCTCCCCCACCCTCTGCTTCTCCCATGCCTTACCACCGCCCCGCCCCCCACCCCATTCATGTGTGCAGTGATCTCGCTGTCAAATAAAAAAATAAATAAAATCTTTTTTAAAAATATAAAGTATTTTATGAAGGTATGTACATTATTTTTTAGACATAGGCTATTGCATACTTCATAGACTATAATACAGTGTAAAGATAACTTTTATTTACACTGCAAAACCAAAAAGTTCATTTGACTCTATGCAATATTCCCTCTATGGCAGTGGTCTGGAACTGAACCCACAATATCTCTGAGGTATGCCTGTGTCACCTAGAATTCCACTTTGCTTAGGATCTAGAAAGCTTTAAGACAACATTGTTCCTGGGGAGCCTGGGTGGTTCAGTTGGTTAAGCAACTGCCTTCGGCTTAGGTCATGATCCCAGGGTCCTGGGATCGAGCCCCACATCAGGCTCCCGGTTCCGTGGGAAGCCTGCTTCTCTCCTTCCTAACTCCTCCTGCTTGTGTTCCCTCTCTTGCGGCATCTCTCTCTGTCAAATAAGTAAATAAAATCTTTTTTAAATTTTTTTTAAAATAAACAAAATTAAAAAAAAAACCACTGTTCCCATCCTAAGAACAAGAAAGCCAGATAATCTACAAAATCATAATTTTTCTTGAATCCATTAGAGACCTAAGTCCACAAGGCAACTAAATGATATAAATTCCACAGAGTGACAAACCCTTCCAAGAGAAAAAGGAACACTTGAATTGTTTGTGTCACAGCATGCAAGCAAGGACTGGCCACCATTAAGGTAGGTAAGGAGAAAACAGCTGCACTTTTAACAAATTCCTAACAGCTGAACGTAGGCTATCATATCAGTTTAGGAAAAAATGGAAATCACAGATTTCTACAAGGAATATTGCACTGATTCCTGAGCTGTTGTCCACCAGACAATCACAAGAAACATTAGAGGAAGAGCGAGGGATAAGATCGAGTCCCCTTTGGGGGCTCAGGCTTGTAGCAATGATCGGTTGCCCCTGGGCGGGGGGGCGAGTAGGAAACAGCCCACTTCCCCCAAACCTTCTCCCACAGAAAGCAAAAGCTTTGAGCAGCTCTGGGGCAGGAGGAGAGTAACAAAGCCTCCCATTTAGGGACCCAGGCAAAGATCCACTGCTTCTACTGTGAAAAGGTAGAGACAAAAACCCCTGGCCCAAGGGGAGAGCTAAGAGAAGTTACTGGGCCTGTAGTCCCGCTGTATTACAAAGCAGGAGTCCTGGTCAGATAAGGAAGAAACAGGCCACTTTCATCTGCTCAAGACTCAATACAGATGTCCTCGGTATGCATTCCTAACTTGCACACTTTTTAAAGAAGTAAATTACTTAAATCACGAAAATTGTCTCTTCCATTACGGGTCATTTTTCTCTACATGAAGGAATCAGATGGTGGTGGAAAATTTTGCAAATAGTCAGAAACAGCTGGTGAGTGATTCCCCCAAAACAAGCTTGGAAGGATATATTCTCTTCATTTTCAAAGAGGACCTTAGCGGATCACTTAGCGGACCATAGCGGTGATTATGTTTTAAGGTTGAGAGGAAGGATGTCTAGTAAGAACTCTTTCCAAAGGAAAGGCAGCTTTGTGGAAGGCAGCTTGATGTGGGAAAAATGAGCTTTGGTAGCTCCCAGGCCTCTGACTGTGGGACCACGCACATCAGTTTCCTCATTTCCAAAACAGGAGGGAAGGGCAAATAATGCTGACTCGTACCGTTGCCCATGAAAATCAAATAAGCTCAGTTTGAAAACAGCTGGTCCTTTGCTTGGCATATGAAAGACACATGCTACCAATGTTCAGTGCCCTCTCTCCTCGTCTACCACCACCGTTTTGCTGCATATTTTGTTTTATGAATCTAGCCACTGTTTGCAAATCTTCTTCCTATATACCACTCTTAGACTAAGATATTGATCCAAAAAACCAAATTCCTTGTTCCCTGGCACCTGGCTGACCTGTGAACTTTCCCATTTCTTATCTTTTTGCCCTTCTGCCTCAATGTTCCAAGACATTGTCTTAGCCTTGCTTCAGCTCCCGTCGTGACGTGTGTGTGTGTGTGTTTACTGATGCTGTTTTTTAATCTTATTATAATAATTACCATTAAGCTGAAGTCATTTCTCTGTCCCAGTGAATAAATGACACATTGGAATATTTCTAGGCAACAAATTGTTCTGTACTTAGACATTTTCTACATCCCAATTCTTGATCAATTCATCTTCCTTCTTAAAACAATACTGTGTTCAAGCTAGAAGAGTAGAGAACCATAACTCATCGTCCAAGAGAGTTAGCCCGTTAGTGCAGAACTGAGCTTGAAACCCAGGATTCCTGCCTCACCCTGTCATTATAAAGCAGATCAGCTAAGTAGATTTTCTTAAATAATTTGTTTATTTATTTTTGAGAAAGAAAGAGAGAGAGAGAACAACCAGGGGGAGGGGCAGAGGGAGAGAGGTAAGGCGAAAGGCAATCTCTCCCTCCCACTGAGCAGGGAGCCTGATGTGGGGCTCGATCCCTGGATCCTGGGATCATGACCTGAGCCCAAGGCAGAAACTTAACCTACTGAGCCGCCCAGGTGTCCCTGGGTTCCTTTTAAAATCCCTGTCGATTTTTAAAATGTGCTCATCTCTATATCATAATTAAAGATCTCTAAAATATAAGAGAATGTCATAGTGAAGGCCTTTTTTTTTTTTTAATTTTAAGTAAACTCCATGCCCGGTGTGGCGCCCAGTGTGGGGCTTAAACTTACGACCCTGGGATCAAGACCTGAGCTGAGATCAAGAGTTGGACGCTTAACCGACTGGGCCACCAAGGTGTCCTGTCATAGTGAAGGCTTTTATGGGGAAAAGCCCTTCAAGACCTCGGAAGAAAAGAAGCTGTATGAATCCAGTTATCGCAGCAGTCATTATTATTATTACTGTTATTTAAGCAATTGATTTAGTTAATTTTATTTTTCTTTTTTAAGATTTTATTTATTTATTTAACAGAGACAGAGACAATGAGAGAGGAAACACAAGTCAAGGGGAGTGGAAGAGGAAGAAGCAGGCTTCCAGCTGAGCAGGGAGCCCGATGTGGGGCTCAATCCCAGGACCCTGGGATCATGACTTGAGCCCAAGGAAGACGCTTAACAACTGAGCCACCCATGTGCCCTTTCTTTCTTTCTTTCTTTCTTTCTTTCGTTTTAAGATTTATTTATTTAGGGGCACCTGGGTGGCTCAGTCTTTAAGCATCTGCCTTCAGCTCAGGTCATGATCCCAGGGTCTTGGGATCGAGCCCCTCATTGGACTCCCTGCTCGGCGGAAGCCTGCTTCTCCCTCTCCTGCTTCCCTTACTTATATTCCCTCTCTCACTGTTTCTCTCTCTCTGTGTCAAATAAATAAATAAAATCTTTTAAAAAAAGGATTTGTTTATTTAGGGATGGCTGGCTGGCTTAGTAAAGTGTCTGCCTTCAGCTCAGGTCATGATCCCAGGGACCTGGGATCCTGTCCCACATGGGGCTCCCTGGTCAGCAGGGAGTCTGCTTCTCCCTCTGCCTCTGCCCACCACTCCCCCTGCTTGTGGTCTCTCTCTCTCTCTCTCTCTCTCTCTCTCTCTCTCTCTCTCTCCGACAAATAGGGGCAGAGGGAAAGGAAGAGAGGGAATCTCAAGTGGACTCCCTGCTGAGCATGGTGCCCATCTCAAGACCCTGAGATCACCACCTGATGGGAAGTCAAGGATCAGTTGTCCAACCGACTGAACCACCCAAGAGTCCCATGTTTTAGTTAATTTTAATATTGTGCTCTGGTAGATTAAAGGCAGCCACACATTTTTTGCTACCCCTTCCCTAGAGTCTGGGCTGACCTCTAACCAGCATAACCTAAAAATACAGCAGAAGTGAGGTCGTGGGACTTTTGAAGCTAGGCAAAAGGAGCCTTGCACCTTCTGCCTGGATCTCTTGGAATCCTCTCTCTGAACACCCTGAGCTGTTATGTAAAAGGCCCAAATGTACAACTTAACAACAACAGAATAATAACCCAATTCAAGAATGGGCAGAGGACTTGAATAAACACTTCTCCAAATAAAACATACAAATGTCCCATGAGCATCCAAAGATGCTCAGTAACACTAGTCATTAGGAAAATACATATCAAAACCATCATAAGATACCACTTCACACCCATTAGGATGATTATTATTTTTAAGAAACAGAAAATAGAATCTGTTGGTGAAAATGTACAGAGGCTGGAACACTCATTCATGAGTGCAGCTGCTATGGAACACAGTTTGGTGGCTCCTCAAAAGGCTAAATAAAGAATGACCAGGGTGCCCGGGTGGCTCAGTTGGTTAAGTGACTGCCTTCGGCTCAGGTCATGATCTTGGAGTCCTGGTATCGAGTCCGGCATCAGGCTCCCTGCTCAGCAGGGACTCTGCTTCTCCCTCTGGCCCTCCCCTCTTTCATGCTCTCTCTCTCTCACACACATAAATAAATAAAATTTTAAAAAAATAAATAAAATAGGGGTGCCTGGGTGGCTCAGTGGGTTGAGCCTCTGACTTCAGCTCAGGTCATGATCTCAGGGTACTGGGATTGAGCCCCACATTGGGCTCCCTGCTCACCGGGGAGCCTGCTTCCCCCTTTCCCTCTGCCTGCCTCTCTGCCTACTTGTAATCTCTCTGTGTGTGTCAAATAAATAAATAAAATCTTTAAAAAAAAAAGAAAGAAAGAAAGAAAAGAAAAAGAATGACCATATGATCCAGTAATTCTACTCCTAGGTCTATACCCAGAGGTATTGAAAGCATTGCTTGGGGTAATGAAAAAATTTTGGAACTAGACAAATGATTACACTACATTGAGAATTGACTTCATGTCACTGGACTGAAACTTTAACATGGTTAAAATGGTAAATTGTATGTTATGTACATTTCACCACAAGAAAAGAAAATGGCAACCTATGCCATATATTAAAAAAGAAAAGAAGGAGGAAGAGGAGAAGGAGAAGAGAAAAAAGATGGTCCTAATTCTAATACCTTGAGACCATCACTGGAGAGGCCACGGGTAGGTGCTCTGGTTAACAAACCAAGATAGTCCCAACCTTCCAACCATCCTGCAGGAGCCAAACATGTGAGTGAAGCTGTTTTAGGCCCTCCAGAGAGGCCTAACCTCCAGCTGCTTACCTCTGAATGACCTCAGGTAGTACCACTAGGAACTGAGGAATCACCTAAGTCCTGCTCCTTTTTTTCTTTTTTTATTAACATACAATGTATTACTTGTTTCAGGGGTACAGGTCTGTGAATCATCAGTCTTACACATTTCACACCACTCACCATGGTGCATACCCTCCCCAATGTCCATCATCCAGCCACTCCATCCCTCTACCCTCACTCCCAAGTAACACTCAGTTTTTTTCCTGAGATTAAAAGTCTCTTACGGTTTGTCTCCCTCTCTGGTTTCATCTTGTTTCATTTTTCCCTCCCTTCCTTCCCTATGATCCTCTGTCTTGTCTATCAAATTCCTCTTATCAGTGAGATCACATGATAATAGTATTTCTCTGATTGACTTATTTCACCTAGCATAATACCACCTACTTCCACCCACATCATTGCAAATGGCAAGATTTCATTTTTGATGGCTGCATAATATTCTATTGTGTATGTATACACACACACACACACACACACACACACACACACACACCACATCTTCTTTATCCATTCATCTGT
Organism: Ailurus styani; assembly: GCA_002007465.1. Taxonomy (NCBI): domain Eukaryota; kingdom Metazoa; phylum Chordata; class Mammalia; order Carnivora; family Ailuridae; genus Ailurus; species Ailurus styani. The sequence continues at coordinate 1,260,742 of LNAC01000122.1, forward strand.
TGATGGACATCTGCGCTCTTTCCATAGTTTGGCTATTGTGGACATTCCTGCTGTAAACATTGGGGTGCACATGCCCCTTCGGATCACTACATTTGTATCTTTGGGGTAAATACCCAGTAGGGAAATTGCTGGGTAGTAGGGTACTAAACCCTGTTTCTTAAAAGTAGAGACATGTTTTAGGCTCCCAGGTTTCAGAATAATCTGTCACACCGCAATAGGTAACCAGAACATAATCCCTCTACATCTGTAAGTGGGTTGACCTGATAGTTCCTAAGTTGGGAATAAGAGAGTGGTATCAGTAAAAACACCACTCAGTCAAGTTTTAAGAGGTTTGGACAAGTGTTTGGATGGTGGTCCAACATGGGTTCCCCTCACCTAGGGCAGATGTAACAACAATCTGCCTTAAACATTGTATCATAGGTTGCTAGTAAACATCTCTACAGACAAAGACCAATTCAGTCATAAATTAAAAAGTTCACAGACTGTGTTTGGTTTTCCTTCAAAATGAAAGTCCCACAGGAGGAATTATAAAAAGTAAGGAATGGGACGCCTGGGTGGCTCAGTCATTAAGTGTCTGCCTTCAGCTCAGGTCATGATCCCAGGGTCCTGGGCTCAAGCTCCGCATCAGGCTCCCTGCTCAGCAGGAAGCCTGCTTCTCCCTCTCCCACTACGCCTGCTTGTGTTCCCTCTCTAGCTGTGTTTCTGTCAAATAAATAATAAAATCTTTTAAAAATAATAATAAATAAAGTAAATAAAAAGTAAGGAATTATAAAAAGTAAGGTTATTCCTTTTACTAAAATGACACGAAAGTGATAGTTTTTCCACACAAAAATATTACTATTTGGTAATATTTCAGAATTGTAAAAGCTGGTTTCAATCTCTTGTCCTAAACATGGAAGGTTAGTAGGCTTCACTGTGCCTGTGAACCAGGAGCTGACCCAATGCCCCAGTGAGGAAGACTGTCTCCCTTTGAGGCAAGTATGAATACTACTACTCATATACGATGAACAGTATGTTATAACGGATGACGGGAGACCTGAGTTCTTCACTCACTTCTACCCACCGTGTTGCATGGACAGGACACATGACGTCTCTGGAAGTCAGTTCCCTTAGCCACAAAAGGGAATATTTTCATTGCCCACCAGAATTAGCAGCCTCAGAGATGATCCTGAAAATCCTGATGCCCAGGCTGCACCCCAGGCCAATTACATCAGAATCTTTGTGAGTACGATTCAGTCCTCAGGACTTTTTTTAAACTTGCAATATTCTCTGCTACAGTCAAGATTGGGAACCACTGAGATGGAGGAATGAAGCATAGAGAAATTTTTTAAATGTCCACCCAGCTATAAAAGTCGTATAACCTAGCAATTTATCAGCACCCTGGAAGAAGGCAGCCTTCTTTTCTTTTTAAAGATTTTATCTTTAGGTAATCTCTATACCCAGTGTGGGGCTCGAACTCAAACCCCTGAGATCAAGAGTCTCACACTCTTCCAACCGAGCCAGCCAGCTGCCCCAGCAGTCTTCTTTTCATGGGTAGTGCCGCATGGTCCCACGGACTGTCTGTAGTGTGCAGCAGCTGCAAATCATTGGACACTGGATAACTGACCAGTGTGTTTGTTCATTGCCCATCTGCCAGTCCTCACAAGCTGACAGAATGTCTTCCTCTCATCATTTTCCTAAGGAAGAGATTTAGGTATGGCCTACCAGAAGACGAAATGAAGATCTGCGCACAGCAGTTCATTAAGGTTGATGGCAAGGCCCAAACCCAAGTCCTTGGGTCCAAGTCCCAAGGGTAGATATAACCTACCCTACAGGTTTATGGATGATGGCAGCACTGACAAGACTATAGAGAATTTCCACCTAATCTATGACACCAAGGGTGGCCAAGTACAGGTTGTGCAAAGTGAAAAATTTCTTTGTGAGAACATCTGGAGACCCATGATTTTCACACCATCCACGACCCTGGTTCCCTCATCAAGGGGAACAACACCACTCAGATCAATTTGGAGACCGGTAAGATTACCAACTTCATCAAGCTTGACACTGGTAAACCGTGTGGGGGACTGGAGGTGGCAACCTGGGAAGAATTGGTCTGACCACCAATAAAGAGAGACACTCTGGTTCTTTTGATGTGGTTCGTGTGAAATATGTCAGTGGCAAAAGCTTTGCCACCCAACTCCCCAACATTTTTGTTATTGGCAAAGGCAACAAAACATAGATTTCTCTTCCCCAAGGAAAAGCTATCCACCTCACCATTGCTAAAGAGAGAGACAAACACAGCACCAGTGGGTGAAATGATTTCTTGGTGACATGAATGGAAGAGTCTTGGTATTTAATTAAAGATAATACAGCATAAATAAACATTGTATAAAATGATACCCAAAAATGTTATCATTCTATTAGTAAATATCTATCACCTGCTATGTTGCAGGCATTCTGCTTAGCAGGACACATACCAAGAGGAGTTCAGCATTCTATTGGGTGAGTAGGGGTGGGGGTGGGGAGAGATCTGAAAGAAATACAGATAGGATTCAGTCTCAAGTCAAGTGAAGAAATGTAGCAATCTGTTCTCCTTGGGGGAGGGAAAAGAGATTCAAAGAGGAAATACCTTGAGCCAAGTCTTTAAGAATGATTTGGTAACTTAACAAAGGTAAGGTGCAGATAGTGGAGGGTAAAGGAAGGACATCTCCAGTTGTCCAACACCCTCGTGTCTAACATCTACACATAAAAGGAGGAACCTCTCTTTTGGTTAATTCTTTGACTTCAGTGAACCTGAAAGGGCTTGACTTATGAAGAAAAGAATGGCTCAAAGGCAGGCTGATAATACAACTAATAATAACAGCTGCCATTTGTGAGGTGCTAACATGGGCCAGCATGGGCTAAGCATATGGTATTCATAAGTTCAGTGACTTCTTTTTTTTAAGATTTATTTATTTATTTTAGAGAGAGAGAAAGAGAGAGCATGAGTGGGAGGGGCAGAGGCAGAGGGAGAGAGAATCTCAAGCAGACTCCCTGCTGAGTGAGGAGCTGGATGCGGGACTCAATCTCATGACCCTGAGACCACAACCCTGAGATAGCATCCTGAGCTGAAACCAAAAGTCGGACACTTAACTGACTGCTCCACCCAGGCACCCCACTTGAGTTCAATGACTTCTGATCACAAGCAAGCTGTCTGGAAAGACTCAAGGACCATAATGTGCAGGTCATTTGGATTTGTTCTGTATAGTCCTGGGTTAGAGCTAGGATCAATGGGTGAAAGCCATAGAAAGACAGATTTCAACTCCACCAAGGGAAGAACTACCAAAGTGGCTGTGCTAAGGTGGACTGAATGACCTCTGGCCCAAGTAAGTTTCCTGCTTTTTAACTTCAATACTTTCCTTTGTAATAGACAGTCTTTACCCCCAAACGACTTAGAGACTAAGAGCAAGGGGCAAAGGCAGAATTTAAAGAATTCTGATTCTTTAAGAGTTTGTTATTCCTTACACCCACAAATGTACCTCTATTCTCTTATGAAGACCAGGAAACAGAGAGGAAGATAGGGAGAGAGAAGCTCTTGAGTCTCAGGTAAAATGCAAGCTGAAGCAACTGAGTGCGTTGAGTCTGGTTGTTGTGTGCACATGTAAGTACACTGTTCTCACAAAACTCTCTAAGTGGTACTCAAAGCTTCTGCAGGGTAGTATGGCTAACTCAAGGCTTATAGTCCCCTCTTCTGGTTGTAGAGCTAGACGGTGCCCAGACTGCCAGTTCCAGCAGGCAGTCACTTGCCTGGCTGGGTTCTTGTCCCTTGCCATCCATCTATAGAGTCCACCTACCCATTTGCTCCTTACTCTGAGTCCCTTGCTTTGACAGATGGCTTTAACTTGAAATTACAAATCATTTTCTCTCTGGGTACTAGCTCGGTCCCTAACTTATGTTTAACATTTTAGGTAATAGCCTGCTGTTCATCATCTTAAGCAATTTACAGATTTAAATTTCCACTGTGTGTGTGTATGTGTATGTAAATACATATGTGTTCCAATACAAATAACTTTCTGCTTCAGTATTATCACACACAGTGTCCTGAACCACAGGAGAGGAGAAAAGAGGAAGCCTCTAGTCAGCTAAGGGTTCCCTACACTCCTATCACCATCACACCATACTAGAAGGACTCTGTAACCCCACAACTTGTAGAAATGTTGAAGAAGGGCCTTCAAGTGTCAGGCAGGTAGTCGAATTCACCTGGAATTGAATTCACCTGAGTTATAATTGAATTCACCTGGAATTGTTCTCCTAAGTCTAAAAACCTGTGACTCTCTGATAATTAACTTGAGTTGAACTCAGCCTTGAAATGGAACTATTTCCCATATCTGTCTTTTAATCACGAGTTATAAATCATCATGGTTGGCTTATAGTCAGGGGGAGAGAATCGGAGGATCAGAACACAAATGAAGTTGCGGATTGACTGGTTGCAGCCAAGATTACAAAAATGAAGACTGATTCTATGCTCAGAAAGTTCATAGTCGAGTAGGGGAAACTGAGGCATTCTAGGCCATATTTTAAAAATGTGACAAATAAAGTGATTTTAAAACGTGTGAAAGGTGTCATGGGACCACAAATGAGGGGCACCCAGTCTATCTGGGTAGGTGCAGAATTTGGAAACCATCAGGAGGAAGTTATTACTAAAATGGATCTTAAAATAAAAGTAGGACCTTCACTGGCATATAAAGGGAGATACCAGCATTCTGGTGTAGTGCTGTGTATGGAAGGAAAAATTCTATTTTGGGATAGAGACATCAAGGGTGAGAGATGGGGCTGGAGAAGTAACCAGGGGCCAGACCACAAAGGGCTTAAATGACTTGTTAGGGCATCAGGCCTTTACCTTGTTGAGAGCAAGGAGCCATTTTGGGGTCTTGAGCAAAATGACATGGTCAGATGTGCCTTTCAGATAAATCTCTCTGACACGACCTTGTAGAAAATCGACTTGGGAAGACAAGACAGGGAGGCAGGGAATAGTTAGGAGAGTGTTGTAGTAATCCACAGAGGAGACGATAAATGCTTGAACCTGGGTGTTAGTAGTTAGGGGAAGAAATAAAGTTGAGAAATATTACATGGCGAAATTGGGGGGCTCACCAGATGATTGGGCATGGGGGGTGTCAAATGGGGTGGATTAGGGACTACCTCCAGGCATCTACCTTTGAGTGTCACTTCCCTAGTGAGGCCTTTCCTGGCCGCCCTATTAAAACTACATCATCCTTACCAGCATTCTCTATTCCTCTTCCCTGCTACATCTTTCTCTATAGCTCTCATGCCATGTTATATAATTGCATCACCATCTGTCTCCGCCCACTAGAATATATGAGGCTCTTCAGGACAGAGATTTTACTGCCACATCACAAGCACCTGGGACGGTCACTAGAACCTACTATGTGCTCAATTTAGTGTGTCTTGAATGAATGAATGCATACATGATGGTGTGCCAAGAAACTGAGGAAAGGGATGTAGAAGGATGAACAGGTCTAGAGAAAAAGTTGTTGAGTTCCATGTGGAAATTTCTGGACCACTCCAGGGAAGTCTCTGTAGGAAAAATAAACACAGTCTCAGAATGCTAGATCTGATAGATAACCCCAGACTTTCTATACAGTTCCTTCACCTGGGGAAGAAAGAAACTGAGGTCCAGAAAAGTGAGTGACTTGCCCATGTCAAAATAAACACTAGCTAGGTACATCTGAGCCCAACACTCAGGCCTCCTGTCCCCGGCTCCGTACCTTTAGTGTTTATGCCTCATTGTCTCGTTTCTGCTGATGTGAATGATGGCTAAAAATCACTTGCCTTTGACCTTCAGCTAGAACTTAAGGAAACTGCTAAATGACTGTTTCTTTGGGGGCCCGCTTGACCAATCAGTCCAGGAAAGAAAACTTCTGAGCCTGAACCATATACAGAAAAATCTAGTCAAGAAGGGCTGGCTCCTCTCCCCCAGATCTTACCAGGCTGAGTCTGCCTTCAGTTGTGCTAGAACCCTAAATAGCTCTGCTTCTATGCCTACACCAGGCAGGGGGTGCCTGAACCCCTCAGTGATCTAATTTTTATTTGATGTTTTAAAATAGAGGTATAATGTACACACAGTGAAATATACAGATACCAAGTGCCCAGGTTAGTGAATTTTGACAAAACTATATACCAGCATCACCACCACACCAATACAGGTCTCTCCTGCCTTTCTCAGTCAAAGCCCCCTCCCAGAGGCAACCACTGTTCTGATTTCTATCACCAAACTTACTACTGCTCTCATCATTCAGGTTGAACCTGGATTTCCTTTAGAATGCCCCATCTTGCCCATGAATGGAGGTTTGAGCCATGTGATGCCTGCAGAGACCTTCAATCTCTACTCCCTACTAAGAAGAATAAAGTATCAATTAGGTGCATGAGTAACAGGCATTTCAACCACAATATACACTAACTTTCATGAGTCATAAGAGGGAAGAGATTGTGGCTCTCACTGTCTCACGTTCCTTATTTTATCATTCTTAAATCATTCTTCTGGGGGCCTCTTATGTACCAATTGGCAATATCTACTTTGATAAAGACTTTAAATTTTGGAAAGCATTTTCAGTCCCCTTCCCTTGCTTGATGCACTCAACAGTCCTGCACGAAGGCAGGGTTTATTACCCCCATTTGACAAACAAGGGAACTGGCAGGGATTTGCCCAAGGTCAGAGTCAGTTAAAGACACAACAGGAACAAAGAGCCAGGACTCCTGACTCTTTTACCGCAGCTTTCTGCCTTTGCCATTGTGGCCTCCTCTTTTCATCTGGTATGGCCCCCAATGACTATTTGTTGACCATCTATTTATTTGCCAGGCACTGTTCTAGGACTAGCAAATGGCTGAAGCAGTAGATACAGGAGTGGAAGGAAAAGACCACATAGACCTCCCCCCCCCAAAAAAAATTCCTGCCTTCATGAGGTCTACATTCTAGTGGGAGACCAAAACAAACAAACAAACAAACAAAAACATATAGCATGTTAGACACCAATCAGTGCTATGAAGAAACATAAAGTAATAGGGAGAGTTATAGAGTCATAGGGAGGCGTTACAGCTTTAATTGGTCAGAGAAGTCCTTACTGAGAAAATAACATTTGAGTCAAGTGAAGGAGGTGAGGGAGGGACCTTGCAAATATTTGGTGGAGGAGCTACAGGCAGAGAGAAGTGGCAAAGACAAAGGCCAGAAGGAGGAGGCAGGCCTAGTAAGTTCTACAAAAAGCATGGAGGTAACTAGAGCAAGAAAGTAATGTTAGGACCAAATTGTTTAGGGCTGTATACGTAATTATAAAGCCATTACTTTTTATTCTGAGTTAGGCAGGATGCCATTGGAAGATTATTATATAATCTTTATCGGGAAATGAAATCAATAATATATGATAATCCTAAAATCACTCAGAAATTCCAATCCTACGTATTATACCACCAGAGAAGGACACATATGTGCACCAAAAAACATACACAAAGATATTCATAGTGACATTAATCAAAATAGTCTAAAACTGGATACAACCCAAATGTCAAACAGAAGAACAATGAGTAAATTTTCTTTAGGGAGTTATATTTTACTGATGTTTATTAAATAAGTGATAATATTGAAAATGAAAGATCTAAGACACTTCCCATGCACAAATCATTATTGAGCACCTACTCTTACAAGGTAGATAGCCACTCTCATTTATTGGATTACTTATCATTGTACCTCATATGGCAGACCTTTGGGAAAGGTACTTAGTTCTTTTGATAAAGTGTCAGCAAGTTCATTATTCTGAGAGCAGAAGCCTAATGCTAAGCCCATCCACCCATCTATGGTCCAATAACCAAGCAACGATGATGGAAGGACCCCAAGATAAATATCTCTCCTTAAGGGCTAGGATCTGCAAATCCTACTCAAGCTCTTAACACTTACTTTCAAGGTAGCATAACTGAATGGGATGTCTTTATCAGAAAATACGATCAATAATAGATAATAAATGACTAACAAAATATATAACTGTAATGTAAATGTTTTAAAATTCTAGTTGAGAGTAGGCTACCTTACAAAAAGATTACACAATTCTATAACGGACTCAAAATTTATTGTCTGTCAATCAGCCAACAATCTATCTGGCATTTAAATCCCATCTTCTGGGAGACAAGCTGAGCTGGTGGGTTCCTTGTATTTTAAACAGAGATATATAGGGATTCTGGGGGGGGGGCTCAGTCTGTTAAGCATCTGCCTTCAGCTCAGGTCATGATCCTGGGGTCCTAAGATCGAACCCCGCTTCAGGTTCCCAGTTCAACAGGGAGCCTGCTTCTCCCTCTCCCTCTGCCTGCTGCTCCCCCTGCTTGTGCTCTCTCTCTCTCTCTCTCTCTCTCTGTCAAATAAATAAATAAAATCTTTCTTAAAAATTAAAAATAAATAGAGATATATAGAGCATCTCATTGAAACCAAACCCTAAATTAAAGTCAGACTGCATTAAGGCCAAATTACCTTAAATATAGCATGCTTTAGTGTTATGTTCTGTACCTATTTTTTTAATAATGTATTTACTTGTTTTTTGAGAGAGAGAGAGAGAGAGAGAGAGAGAGAGAGAGAGAGAGAAAGCATGCACACACAGGAGTGGCGGGGGGCACTGAGGGAGAGAGAGAATCCCAAGCAGTCTCTCTGCAGAGCATGGAACCCAATGCGGGGCTAGATCCCACGACCCTGAGATCATGACCTGAGTCACCTAGGTGTCCCTGTTCTACATCTCTTTTTATGTATTATATGTGAATATTTGTAGAGACCCAGAAGATGTATATTACAGTGTCAGGAGCATTCACTCCCTAAATTGAGAGTAAGGCCACAACAGAACCAAAACTCAGATGGGTGGGAGCAGAAACCAGAAATGACTATGGAAAATAGTTAGGGAAATAAGAAACCCAGAGCTTAAAGCCAAGCATAAACCACAGCCTTCTAATTCTGAGATGATAGTGGGGAACATCTGTTTACCAGTTAAATTCACTGTCATTTCCATGAGAGAGTACATTTAATGGACAAAGCATTAAGACCACTGAAGAGTGATGTGTTTTGTTTGCAAGAATGTGTGACTGCACAGCCTTTCCAGCCAGCTCTCAGTTATGTCCAACATCACTGGGTACCCCTGCAAGCCCCTCCCATCACACCAAACTCTTGCTCTTGCCAGCCTCTGGGTGGCAAAGAAAACCAAGCTGTTCTGGATAATCCATGCTGTGATCCCAGGACCATAGAGCAAGTGGAACATTCTCCTTGGAGATATTTAATGCTGAGGAGCCACAGAATCTAAAACCATGAAACTAATAGTCTAATGACTTGGAGATTTTATGGTTATTTCAATCATCATTTAAAAGAGATAGAGCTACAGAGAACTTTCCTAAACACCTTGACTAATAAACTGTCAGTGTTTAAACAACAATTACATTATGAAATGGAAATTAGCTGTTATGATCAAGCCATATGGCTAATATAATTGATTGGTTCATATTTTTAAGAAGATGGAAAGCACAACTCAAAGAATAACGGAATGGATTTTACAAAATCAACTAAAAGCGGTAAGTTCTATTTTGTTGGACAGGTTGGGGTTTTTTATATGAAGAACAGAGAAAGAAAAATTTTTGTTATTTCTGATTTTGAATGGGAACTCTGAATTAAAAAAACCAATGATTTGATTAAGTTAAAACCTCCTTGCACAAAATGGGGGGAAAAAGGAAATTTGCACCTATGTATGCAAAATAGATATACATATATATGGGACAAAGAGACTTTAAAATGAGAAGCTATACAAATATTCACTTCCATACCTGATAGCATGAGAAAAAAAAATGGTTCTGGGTTTTCTCCCTATTTTAAAAGCACACTTCAGCATGTTTGGAATAACTCTGCAGTTTTATCATGTTTTGACTATATTTTACCTGCAGCCTTCCTCTAGTACATGACAATTTCCTGCATTGATACCAGAGAAACTGAAATGTATTTACAGGAAAATATCCCTGGGCTGATTTGAGTTTTCGAGGTGCAAATGGAGCACAGTTGTCCCTTCTCATAACTGAGCGTCCTGAACCGCCCCCCTCCCTGAAACTCATGCTAGCCTGCAGGTCTGGATTTTCTTCTGTTGATCTTTCAACCTGAATGAAAATAAGCCCTAATTCTACACTGAAAATATCTGTCCTTTGGGGTTTCTCTTCTTAGGTTTTGTTTGAGGGTTATTGTTTGTGTTACTGTTTTTGTGAATTGTTGGCTCTGTCCTCCTGGGTTGCCAACGCAAAGTGCTTCAAACACATATTATTTCTTTTAAGTTTCACAAAGATCCTTTAAAGGAGGCATTATTGTCATCATCCCCATTTTACAGATGAGGGGATTAAGAATCAGAAAGGTTAATGAATTTGCCCTTACAGAGTGGTAGAGACCAAAAAGAAGACAGATCACTTCTAAGCCTGAATTATTTCCACTGGGTCATATGCAAAAAGAAATTTATTCATTGCTTTTCTTTGTTCTTTGCACTAGGTTTCTGGAAGGTGGAAGGAGCTAATGTTACCTCATTTTTTTTTAAGATTTTATTTTTATTTATTTGACACAGAGAGAGAGATCAGATCACAAGTAGGCAGAAAGGCAGACAGAGAGAGAGGAGGAAGCAGGCTCCCTGCTGAGCAGAGAGTCCAATGTGGGCCTCGATCCTAGGACCCTGAGATCATGACCTGAGCCAAAAGCAGAGGCTTTAACCCACTGAGCCACTCAGGCGCCCTAATGTTACCTTAATGTTAAAAGAAAGAAAGGGAAGGGAGGGAGGGGTCAAGGGAAGGAGGGAGGGAAAGAAGAAGGAGGTTTCACAGCAAACCTGAAGCAGATTGGCACAAATGATGTGGGACCTTGGATTTATGGAAGAGAAAAGGAACATTTCTCAAATTGTTTGGGCCGAAGCCTGCCTGGCATTTCTTAAGCCCCTTGGTGGACCTTTGACCACCCAGTTATCTGCTGTGCTTTATATCTGCAGATCCTGCCTGTGCCTTAGTGTAGGAGAGAGAGGATCTTGGGATGGCCCTGATGTGAGCATAAAGGGAAATGACATATGGCGGGCCTCCTATAAGGCACACTGCTTCCTGTGTGACGGGAAATAATTCATGAAGTCCTTATGAGCCCTCTTTGAAGTGGACCATCACTCATCCCCACCCCCATCTTACAGAGAAGGATGCTGGGAAAAGTTAAATAACTTGCCCAAGGTCTCACAGCAAGTAAATGGTGCAGGTGGAAAGGGGGGCTCAGACTTGGCCAAGGGGAAGCGGTGGGGGGGGGGCGAGTCTCAGGCCCACGCTGTTTCACTAGAGCCCTCCCTGGTGATGGCCTGGACTTGGTACAAGGATCTCAACGCAGCTACTAATGGTGGAACAAATCGCCGAGAGAAGGTGGAGGGTTTGGGGAAGTGGGCGGGGGACAGGCGCTTTTGCAGGGACTTGAGGGGCGATAGTCCAAATCCTCCTTTACCGATGACTTTAGGAAAGCAGCTGGACAGAAAACCTGGGCGTCACCAGAGTTCCCCCCCCCTTTTTTTTAATTTATTTGACCCAGATAGATCACAAGTAAGCAGAGAGGCAGGCAGAGAAAGAGGAGGAAGCAGGCTCCCCGCTGATCAGGAAGCCCTATGCCGGCTCGATCCCAGGACCCTGAGATCATGACCTGAGCCGAAGGCAGAGGCTTTAACCCACTGAGCCACCCAGGCGCCCCAGAGTCCCCAACTTCTAATGACCCTTTGCCTTGTGGTTGGGGACGCGTGTGGGTGCATCTGGTCACCTACAACAACCGAGGTCCTTGGGGCTGTGCAAAGTTCAGGCACGCTAAGAAGAAACTTGGCCCCGACAAACATCGCTGGCACGTTATAAAAAGCCCTCCCCACCCCCCAGAGTGCCGGTCTTTTGAAAAGGTGAGGCCCCATTCTCCCCCAGAGCAATATCTAGGGACCTAGTACTTTTCAGGAAATCTCCAAATGCTTCCGGGCATCCCCGGGGAAGATTTTCTAACCATCGGTCCCCGTCCCCGGATAACCAAGCCCGCAGGTCACAAGGTGCGCGCTCCCGCCTCTGTAAAAACGTTGGGGGCTCTGCGCCCCGCCCCCCCCAGCTCGCGGCGGAGCCCTGCCTGCCCCAGCGCCCTTTCCAGCGGCGCCCGGACGGCTGCCGGAGCCACGTCCCCTCTCACCGAGTCTGGCCAATGCAGGGCTTCTCCGACCCTTGCCGCGCAAATGACTACGTCTGGCGGCTTGGAAAATCGCAGATGCTGTGGATCCAGGGCCGCCCCCAACAGGCCCTCGGCTTCCTCCGCGCACGGGGCTGCGGACCCACTTGAAATTCCCTGATTTGTGGGATTGAGTGCATCCGTGACCTTCAAAGATAAAGGGAGACGGAACCGAAAGTTACCATGAGACTAGGAATGACAATCGGGTCCGAAACAAACATTTATTTTCCTTTCCTTTCTCAAGAAAAGAGAAGAGAAGAGAAGAGAAGGAAAGAAAAGAGAAGAAAAGAAAAGAAAAGAAAAGAAAAGAAAAGAAAAGAAAAAAATCCTCTGGCCCTACAAGGTCACTACAAGCTCAGGGCTAGAGTTGTTCAAGAGACTGAAAGCCCTCGTTGATCTTCGCTGGGGTCGCGAGTCGAGGAGCCGGTATAAACCAGCAGGCGTGGCCCTGCTCCATGTCAGGGGTACGAGGATCGCGCCCGTGGTCCAGCCCCCATTCTGGGCCTGCGAGGCTGCAGTGGGTCAGGATCCGCTGGCCTGGGAGAGTAGGGGCACCCGGGCGGCGCTCTGCGGGTTCCAGGCTCTTGAACACCCCGCGTTGTGAACTCCTCGCTGCGGGGACTGGGCTCTGGCATCCTGACCCGCGAGCATCAGTTGGGGAATGCAGGACTCCCAGCAGGGCAGCTTGCCACTTTTAAAGACAAGTTCCAGGGCGCCTGGGTGGCTCAGTGGGTTAAAGCCTCTGCTTTCGGCTCAGGTCATGATCTCAGGGTCCTGGGATCGAGGCCCGCATCAGGCTCTCTGCTCTGCAGGGAGCCTGCTTCCTCCTCCTCTCTCTCTGCCTGCCTCTCTGCCTACTTGTGATCTCTCTCTCTGTGTATCAAATAAATAAATAAAATCTTAAAAAAAAAAAAGAGGAAATAACTTTAAAAAAAAAATAAAAATAAAGACAAGTTCCAGAGCATGCGGACCTCTGCCCTTCCCCACCAGGCAGCCGTCCCTGCCCTCTAGCCCCAGAAACCGCGCGGGCAGCTCTGCGCTGGGGAGGGCTCAGGTTTACACAGCAAGCAGACGACAGAGGTCAGAAATGCGGCGGGTCACCCAGCACAGAGGCTCCTGGGACTCCCGAAGCACAAGTGAGGTTTGCCACTTTTCAGTTTTCGAAGTGTTAAAGTTTCCAATGTACAGAGCTCACCTGCGTTCAATCTCCATGATAAACACCAATGATGTACTAAGAAGACACTTGCAGTTAGGACTTGGGTAAGACCAACTAGGAGCATGTCTGACTGCAGGCTTTCAAGAGTCTGCTAAGGAAAGCAGATACAGAGGTCCCTTTCCCATGTGGCAAAACTAAGGTTTTGATAGCAAATTCCAGAAGCTTAAGTCTGCACTTGTCTGGCACAGCCAGTGGCCCCTGTCCCCTTGGTTAGCTACTCTGCCCCACCTGGAACCCTTTCAACATCCCACCGGTTCCTAGGGATTGCTCGTGTTGGGAGTCCCCACGTGCAGGCTGTCAGGGTCTACTTTTGTGGGTCTCCCAGATGCTTTCGGGGCGGGGTGGAAAGCTCTGTTCTTCTCCTGGGCCCCCACCCCCACCCTGCACCTTGGACCACAGAGCTTTAAGAACATCGTCACTACACTTGATGCCAAGACCGCCCATGAAGCAGTCAACACCAGCGCAGGCAACCCAAAGGCTCTGTAGCCACCGAGGCCCTCACTCCCTAGACCCGCCCTGTGCAATCACCAAGAAGAGCCCTAGTCCTACCCATAAATTTCAAAAGCTGCAGGGAGGCTCAGACCGGAACCCGACATTCGGGGTTCACACGTTTGAGTGTGTCCAAGCCAGATCTCCTGCCCAGTGGGCTTTCACCTGCCTGCTCAGCCAAAGAAGACAGTAAAATTAACTACAATGAGTGTATTTACTGAATGCTAACTACATGCCAAGCAAACGTTAAAGGGCTTTATTTCTTGAACAAGCTGCTCACACGAAAACAATATCTATTGTTACACACGTACCCATTTTACAGACAAGAAAACTGAGATGCAGAGATCTATTGATCATTTACCTGAGCTCCAGCCAGGAGGAGTGCGAGAACCTGCTGCTTTAATTTTAGAGGATGGAATGCGGACAGTGTTGGTGAAGGAGGTAGCATGTGGTTTGCAGGGCTCTACTGGGCTCCCTGATCCTTTAGTTCTTCCCAGGTCACTCACTGACAAAATGTGGAGAGGATTTCCAGGGCCACTGCTTGGTTGGGGGAGGCGGAGAGAGGAGGAGGGAGGACTGAGCTGAGGGCCTCCACCCTAGGGAGAGATCCATCTCATCTGGATTCTGACCTGGAAACGCTCTGGATGTTTTAGTTTCATGACCTTGGGCGAGTTGTTTAACCACTCTCAGCTTCTGTCCTCTCAGCTATGAAATAGGAATGATGCAGAAAGTGGGCAGGCAACTCCCTGTGAGGCTTCAATAAAGTAAGAGACTTACTTTTTCCTCCTGTGTCCTCTTTGTTTTCTTCATGCCTAGCACGGTGCCAGGCATGTAGAGAATGCTCAAGGTAAGGCTTTTTCCCCTTCCTTTTTGCTTTTCTGGAAGCAGAGTGGGCTCCACTCCCACTCCCACTCAGCCTTACCTGTTGCCTGACTCTGCCCTTGACCTCAGGCCTGGACCGGCTGACACTCGGGGTGTGGGGGGGGAGAGAATTCGGGGGGCCTGTCTGGCCTTGGGGGCTCTGAGAGCAGTGGCAAGGAAGGGCAAGGGTGGCTCAGGAAAGGAGCAAGGTTGGGTCTGCAGACTCACTGCTCCTTCTTATTAACCAGAACAACTCAGAGGCAGAACTTTAAACTCTAGAGTGAGCTTTGCACATACTAACTCAATCTTCCCAACATCCATTAGGGCAGGACTGTCCTTATTTTATGGATGAGGAAATTGAGGCACAAAATAGGCCAGGAACTTGCCTGTGGTCACACTACCAATTAATGACGGAGAAGATATTCAACCAGGAGGCTATACAGCCTCTCACCCTGGGAAATGGTGGCTGTGGGAGGGGAGGAGTCCAGTTAGAACCTGAGTCTGCAAGATTTCCCACAGCACCCTTAGGTCTGGAAGCTTCTAGACCACAAGGCCCCATGTCCCTGCCCTTGCCTCCCCTCCTCCCCAACTACATCCCAAAAAATCTGGAGCCCAATGCCTGAGAGGCCACATCTTCAAATTGCAGCTCTGTCCGGCCTCGTCCCCAGGACTGGACCTACCTTGGGCTTTACTGGACCTGAGTCTGATGCTGTCTCTGCTCAGTCTCCCAGCTGCCTCCATCATCAATCTGTCAGAGACGCAATTCTGTCACTCACTGTCCTGGGTGCCTCTCTGGGGCCAGGTCCCTCAAGTCTGCAGGCCTAGGGCTCTTTTCTCTGCTTGCAGATCTGGTCAAATTCCCAGGAAACCTCTGCCCTCCTTTCCTTCATTCCATTTCCTCTCCTCTAGAGACCTCTGGGTCGGGGGCTGGTCCATCCCTTTTGCATTGGGTGGGAATGTTTCTTGACCCCGACGGCAAGTCAGTGGAGACAACAGGTGGCACTTAGGCAGGCACTTCCTGACCCCTGCTCCCCTCCCCCAGGAACTGAACCTCTCTGGCCCCGCTGGCCCCATCCCCGCTCGCCCTCCCATCAGCAGACCAGGGTGCTTCAGGAGCCTTTGGGCTCTTCTCCGTCCCCCTCATTTATTCAATCATTCCATCAACAAACCTTTATTGAGACTATTCTGCTCAAGGCTCTAGAGATCCTGAGCTAAAGCCTAGTGCTTGCCCTCCCTCCCCACCGAATGCGAGGAAAAAGCAGAAGTCTCTGAGGGGGAAGGGGAAAAATCAAGGAAGGTTGCCAAAAGAGGTGACCTAAGGGTCCCTGGGAGTTGGGGGGTTTCGCTGGCGAACCTGATGGGGATGCCCCCGAATGGCCCCCTGGACCTCGCCTCCTCTCGGCTCTCTGGACGGCCTGGTGGTCAGAGAGGCAGCGGGCGGGGCTCGGAGTCCGGCTGAGGACTTCCCTGAACTGATCGCCCCCCACGGCCCTGGGAGCGGCCCGCACCGGGGCCAGCGGAGCTCTGTCCGCGACGCACTCCGAGGCGGCCTGGCCGCTGCCCTCCCGTCGCCACTCCCGGGCCCGCGCATCTGAGCGGTGGCGAGCCGCTTCGACAAAGCGCCCACCCCCGCCCCCAGGGGACCCGAGAAGCCCAGGCCGAGAGCCTGCCGTGGGGGGGGGAGGGAGGCTCATGCAGGCGGAGGCCCGGCGCCACCAGTCGTGGCCCAGCCTGCAGCCGGCGCACTTTCCCCCTCATTCCCACCTCCTGGCTTCTCGCCTCCCTGGAGCCCGTTTGGAAACCGCAGGGAACACGCATCCCCCCCGGTTCCGCCCGCGGGGGTGCACACGTTCCAGTCGGTTCTGCAGCGGTTCCGACCCCCTCCCCGGGAGGGGGAGGGCGGGGAGCAGTGGGGAACCCTCTGGGGCGTGCCCCTGGGGCGGCTTTGGAGCCCCGCGCCCCTGCGGAGCGTAGACGCGCGACCCGTCCCCACCCCCCCACCACCACCTCGGCGCCCAGCTTCACTCGCAGGGCCCCGCTGCCCTCACAGAAACGCCGCCGCCCCTATGTGCCCTTTCACCTGGTCTTCTGCACCGAGTGCGGAATAGAGGGGGCAGAGTCGGGGTGGGCATCTGCCGGGTGCCGGTCCTCTGGCTGGGGGGACCCCAGCCTGGGCTGGACTTGAGAAAGCAGAGCCCCTTCGGGGCTTCGAAGCTGCGATCCGGGAAGCCCTTCGAGAAGCTGACCCGCCCAAAGGCGGGAAGGACCCGCCTGGGAGGGCTCCGAGATGGGGTCGTGAGGGGTGGGGGGTAGGCCACCTCGCCCCACACCGCCTCTGCAGCCCCGGAGGCCTACAGCCAAGCCGCAACCTTCCACCGGCTCCAGAGGCCCGGGGCCCTTCCTGTTTGGTCAACACAAATGCAGATCTACGGCATGGGTGTCCCCCATTCGGAGGGCAGCTTCCCAGCACTGGAGCTGCCCGTGTCACCCTTTGAGGCTCAGCCCCCTGGGGCAGTTTAGCAGAGAGGCTGAGATCACCAACGGGAGAATCTGGGTCCCGCGGGATTGAACTCCAGTCTACCATTAAAAAAAAAGTGTTCATCACAGAGCCAGTTTACCCCTCAGTAAAATGGAGATAATGGTAGAAACCATATCGTACAGGTGTGGAGAGAATTAAATGAGTTGATATACAAAAAGTGCTTTTGGTAGTACCTGGAAAATGAATTAACTGCCCAAGATAGAAAGGTGCGGAGCGGGAGGGGGCGGAGGGGCGGAGGAAACAATGGAATGTAAGGAGGAGCCAATGAAACCCCCATTTTAATCTTCCTGCCTTCCTGCAAAGCCTTCTGTCCTGGGGCTCTGATCTTGTCCGAGAAAACTTGAGTCAGGCCTGGAGGTCAGGGCGGGCAAACCGGTGCGGCTTATGCGGGGAGAGGGGAAGGAAATTGGGGCTTAGAATATGAGGCCTAACCCTGCCCTCCTGCAGCTTCCACTCCAGGGTGGAACTTGGGCTAGGCTCCCTCCCTCTCCCCCAGAAAGCTGCCAGTCTTGGCTCGAGGGCTGTAACAGCCGGGTCACCAGCTTCCTAGACTCAGCGCTCCCCCAAAGAGTTCATTAAGACCCCTTGCCTGCAACCCCCACCTCAGGAGTAAGTTAAATCGTCTCCTGGTCTGGCTTGGAGGAACCAAGGGTCTCCGGAGGCTGCGGGGTTTACCCATCCGGCCCCGCCAGAGTCCCTGAGAGGCTGAACGCTGGGTCGCGCGCAGGGGCACGGTGTTCCTCTGGCGGTCACCGCCTGCGTCCAAAGCTGGCTCTGAGTCGGTGATTCATTACCGGCCCGAAAAGCCGCCCTCGGGGCTGGCGTCTCGGCTGACAGGGTAGTCTCCCCAGCCGCTGGGCCAGCGGACGATTCCTAGCAACTTCTCGCAAGGAGATGGGTCCGTGTTTATCACCCGGCGCGCCCCGCCGCCCCTTTCTTTGGTAAACACTCTTTAAACAAACAGCCCATCCACTCTGTTATTGCCAAAGCTGCTCAGAGCTTTAATAAAAGCCCAGGGAAGATCAGAACCCGCGTCCAAGGCTGCTGCTTAATCCAATGAAGGCAATTTCCGAGGATAATTGCGAACATGTTTTAATGCATATGCATGAAAAAGGATTTTTTTCCGAGAGACCGACTTTACATGCTTATGTAATTGATTGAGGCGCTGACCCGCTATTCAAAATGTTATTTGAGAACCATCAGAATGCGTAAACTTGC
>LNAC01000122.1:1281805-1285252 GCA_002007465.1 Ailurus styani
CAGGGTTTTTTGGCCACTGTCTTTTTCCGTTTGCTGGCCCATCTATCTCAATGCTTTTGTTTTTAAGGGTTACAACCCCCGAGTTAGCAAAGAGCACCGAAAACCAGGGTGATACATCACCAGTCCAAATGTGCTGCTATAATCGTATTTCTTTAATGGGGGTGTTCAAGAAAAGAGAGAGGAGGAAAGAGAGAAAAGAACTTATGGAGGGAGGAGGCAACCCTCGGGATTACTCCAGTATATATTTAACCAACCTGCAATTAAAGCCGGTATCAGCTTGTATCATTTAGAGCTAATGCAATAATAATGGTAAATTACAGGCCAAAATGGCTTGTGATCGCAGCCTCTGTATTCCCAATAGTGTCCACGTCGTTGTAATTAATGCCAGGGTGAGCAGTTGAGAAAAGAAAATTTCGAGGAAGGGACATCTTGGTCTTTAAATCGAATAGAAATAGACCGCTTTGCACACACCATTGACTCTTGCATTTTGCCATCGAAATATCGACTTTAAGGCAGATCTGTAAATACATGAAGAGGCGGATTAAACTCAAGAAAAAAGCAAGGATTGGGAAAGAAAAAAGGGCAGAGAACCACGCAAAAGAAAGAGGAGGGGGAAAATCACATTTTAAAAATATCCAATTGCCTGAAATATTCATTGCCAACTTGGTAAAATGTTCACAGCAAGTAACATAGAAATGTTACTTGAGTTTAAAGAACATGCTATACTCCCTGAAAGGAGGCCAACGGAGAGAGCTAGTGAGGGAAAGTGAGAGCCAGGAGAAGGGAGCATGTTTAGTGCTTTCAAGGGCCTATTAAATACAGGCTTTTTCCTTGAATACAAGATTAATATATACTCCATAAACGGGAGAAGAAAAAATGAACAAGTTAATTAGACAGAGGAATTAATTTTGTTTACCTTTGTAGTACTGCAAACATAAACAGCCCCCAGCCCTGAGTCGTGTATATGCTCCATGTTTCTGTGCCGGCATGTCCTCTATAATGCGTATCCACACACACACCACTCCTAAACACTCTTATCTGTTTAGCCAGCCAATTAACGTTAAACCAATGTTTGGATGTAGTGCGTGTCTCCTATAAACATGAGTAATGTATTTGCCGTAAAAATAATGATTAGAATGAATTAATCCGTCTGATATGTGTATTATATGGATTTAAATATGTTGTTTTAAGAGATTTTCATAACCCTGGATGCCACAGTTAAAAACAAACACCAGCACGCACCGTTTTGCAATCTCTTAAACAAATAAAATCGCTTTGATTTAAATAACATTTATTTTACATGACCAAACACAATAAATAATGTAATATACAAAGCTTTATAATTATTGCACATTTGTAAAATATCTTACAGTGAGTTCATACAGCCAGCAATATTTAAAGCATGGAGACTTTATTTACAACTTTATTTTAATATAATAACCAGATCCAATGGACCTAACATAAGATGAATTTATGTTCATTTTACCAACCAGCATTCTCATCGATCATATATATTTGAGGGGGGGATGTAAACATTATTGCCTAAAGTACCTTATATACATCTGATAGCTGATCGTAAGAAAGGACTTTAACAGTCTACAAAAGTAAAGCTGATAAAAGGGTCCCATATTTTGGTTTATTTTATTTAGCCTTAAATTATATATTAATATTTTAAATGTAAACTCAGTAACAGCTGGCATAATCAATATTTAACATAAGTAGTCTCATCTCTTTAAGGAAAAAAGAAAAAAAGTTGAGCTTTAGAACATTTCTATTTCATTAGGAAGTTTTCTAATACTTTATGGGAATATTTTAATAGACCCCAGGAGTTTTGAAATACTGTTTCCCCTTGAAATATTTTCCATTTCATGAAAATAATAAATTCTCCTGGAAATGAATTTTTTCAAAAGTTTCCTGAAAGCCTATTTTTAGGAAATGAATTTTTAAAATCCAGTGTCTTTAAAATAACAAAAATATGTCAGGACACAAATTCGAAATAAATCACAGAATATAGTGCCAATGGGTATATACGGATGTGTGCGCATCTCTTACATATGCATATGTTTAAGAGAATGGATATATATGTATATACATACATATACATATATACATACATATATACACACGAATATGTAGGCAGCACACCTACATTTTAATACACACACATACCCACTTTGTTGGGTCTAAACATGCACTAGCAAGTTATTTTAGGGCTTCAACTCTTCAGAAAATCTCATTATGTGAGGAGCGAAGTGGCTCTGCGGGGAGCATTATGGAAATATCCGGGTTTGATTTAATGAGGCTGTTCACATTGGTGGAATATCAACTTAACAGAGAAAAGTCTACCCAGGGCGTCCGAGTTACCAAAATGAAAATTGGCAATTGAGATGATAAGAACGTGGCTTTCTTCTGCGAAATCACTTCAGGTAACAGAGATAACATTAAGTAACATACATTCTATGCACCAAGAACAATGTTTTATGTACCGAGTCTCTTATCCGTCTCTCCTAATGACTTCCCTTAGCGGGTTGTTAGTACTTGACAGCAGGTCTCCGTGCGGGGAACTTTTCTCCAATTCCACATTCAAAGGAGGTCCATCAGAGAGCATGATTGGCAATTTTCGTCATAATCTGCACATTATTAGCATCAAAATTGACGTGGCAGTTAACACTGGTGGGTTTTGATGTGCCTTTCTTCAAGTTCAAGGAAACCCCTCCAGTAGCCAGGGTTGGCAGAATGGGTCTCAACAACCCAGCGGTGGCTTTGCAGAGGCGAAAGCGCAATAGACATGCGTGAGAAATATGCCAAGAACCATTTTACCCAAGGAAAAGGAAAGCGCGGAGGGAAAGGGGTGAGGGGAATCGAGGTCGAACTTAGAAAAGTGTCTGAGGAAATGCTTCAGGACAATACCACATATCTAGAGATTCAAGTATTTCCCAGATGGAGTGGAACCCGGTAGTTGGAAAACTGAGCTGGAAACGCTTCTTCAAAGAGACAACGACCTGTCAGTCTTGCCCTCCCCTTCCCTTCGTTTCCCTTCCCATTCCTGGCCTGGCTGTGGCTCCCTCCTTCGCCGTTACTTTTTGCATAAAATATGCAAGACGCCTGCATCCCACAGCAAAGATCAAAAGAGGGAACAGTGGTGGGCCGAGAGTGGAGGCGAGACGGCCACTGCTGCCCGCCTCGGCGCTGCCCTTCCCGGGCGACACCGCCACAGCCCCCTCCCGCCTCGCTCCCGCACGCGAGAACCCGCCGCGCAAACGCCCCCGGCGGCCGCCCGCGCTCTCCAGGCGCCCTCCCGGCCTTCGCAGACCTCCGTGCTCCCGCGCTCCGTGCACAGGGCCCCTAGCAAGCTCGGGCGGGGAGGAAAATCGCCACCTCCCCTCACCCTCGTTTAAAGAAAAGAAACGCTGGAAGAAAAAGAGCAGCAGCAGGAACCTCGGGGGC
>LNAC01000122.1:1286528-1298372 GCA_002007465.1 Ailurus styani
AGGAGGCCGCAGCCGCCGCAGCGGCCGCAGCCGCCGCGGCCGAGGCCGCGCTGTTGAGCCCCGCGGCGGCCGCTGGCGTCTGGTAGAGGCCCGGGTGGCGGAAGCTGCACAGCAGCTCCGGCCTCGAGTAGGGGTGCGAGAGGGCGCGGAAGGTGTCCAGCGGGCGGATGGAAGTGGCGAAGGGCGACGAGGCCGCGGCCGCTGCGCCGGAGGCCGCGGCCGCCGCGGCCGCAGCCGTGACACCCACGTGCGGGTAGTAGTGCAGCGGCACGTGCGAGTGGAAGGGGTAGGGCAGGCTTCCGGTGGCGGCCGCGTGCGTCATCATGTAGGTGTAGAAGCTGGGGTCGGCCGGGTGCGGCCACGACATAGCCAGGCGCTGCCGCTTGTCCTTCATGCGCCGGTTCTGGAACCACACCTGAGGGGAGAGCCGCGCCGCGGCCCGCGTTAGGGAGCGCCCGGAGGCCTCAGCCCCCGCCCTGGACCTCTCCACTCCGCCCGTAACTCCGAACGGCCTGACCCGCTACTCCCCTCCGGCTGGGCCCAGCTGGGAGGCCCCTCTGCTCTCCCAGCGGGCGGCGAGGGCGACAGCGGGGGCGGCCGGGGGCACACCTTCCTCCGCGAAAATAGGAGCCCTCGGCTCCTGCTCCCTTGCTTTTTGCAGCGTTCAAGGTCCCAGCGCAGCCGTTCCTCTCCTTCCCGCCACCCACTGGGGTCCAGCCTTGCTGAGCACCCCTCTCTCAATCCCAGGATTTGCACGGGATTCTAGGCCGCCTTTGAAGAGGGGCTGCCGCGGCAGCTTTTCTAAAAGGTCGCTGCTCCAGGTCTTGAGTCCTCTGAGCGGCAAGGACCTGCCCCAAGGGCACAGGTCCGATTTTGATATCGAAGGGATGATTTTGTTGGAATCGTTTGCCTCAAATGAGTGGCGGGAACAACACCCTCTTAAAACGGGAAGGGGACTTTTCTACCCCTCCCAACACGGTCTAATGAAGACATCATTCGTCACAAGTCTAAATTAAAGAAAGCCCGATCAAACCAAAGGGAGACTGCCACAACCTCCCTTATCCCTTGCAGTTTACTCTTTTCTTTTTCTAGAGTGTGGGATCCTCCGCGAAGTGTTCGCCAAGTCGCCCAACCTCCCAGCTGTCTCTCCCGGATTAATAAAATTAATCACCTAGAGATAGAGAAGTAAGGACAATTTCGTTGTATCCTCCCTCCCCCGCCCCAGAAGGTTGCTTCCCCCCCCACCCCGCTGCCCAAGAGAAAAATGTTTAGGAAACTACTTTCTCAACCCAATCGATCTTCAAAATACACTATTCCTTTCTCCATGTTGTAACGATTTATGTGGAAAATAAATCTCCAAGACCAAGAGCAGATGAAAAGTTTCACCTAGGGCTCGTGCCAGAGGAACAAAGAGCAGCCGGCTTTGCCGCCGAGGGGAAAGCGGGGCCACGGACCTGAGCTAGGGACACCTGGGCAGGCGCTGGGCAGAATCGAGCAGAGACCCGCGTTTCAGGCATCGGCTCCGCCATTCCCGGGCCTGCCCAGGTCAGGGCCAACTCTCCGGATTCGGCAGCCGAGAAATAAATATGCCAGTTCCTTTGGTGACTCTACCCCGCGGTTTTTCAGGCCCTCAGCTAAATGTGGCCACCCAGGAAGGAGAAAGGAGAAGCAAAAATCCACCCCGACACCCCCCGGGGAGGCTAGAAAAGGCGCGTGCCGGCATCAATACCTTGATGGTGGTTTCGGGCAGGTTGAGCGCCGCGGCTAGCTCACACCGGCGGGGCCGCGACACGTAGTTCTCGCGGTAGAACTCCTTCTCCAGGCGCGCGATCTGTTCGCGGGTGAACGCCGTGCGGTAGCGCCGCACTTGATCCGCGCCGGAGCCGGAGCCGCCCAGCGCCGCGCCCCCGCCACCGCCGCTGCCGCCACCTCCATGCAGGCTGCCAAGGCCAGAGCCCGACGCAGACGTCGTGGTGCCCGCGGCAGAGCCGCTCTCCGCGTACCCTGGCAAACAAACGGCCGGCAGTGCGAGGGTCACTGTAGGGCCGAGATCCCCGCGCTGGAGCTGAGCGCGGATGGGGGAGACCGGGAGAGGAAGGCGAGACGCTGCCTGAATTGATAGGGTCTGTCATGCTTACAAATTGGTGCTTTTCATGGAATCAATAAAGTTTGGGGAGCCCTTCATAACCAAATAGTAAGAACTCAATTAGGAAGTTTTTTCCCCCTTAATAATTGGAAATTTTCAAGTCAGGAGGGAAATTGGCCAAGGGAAAATGCCTACATCTGGGTGCAGTTTGGTAAGCCCTGGGTTTCCCCTGGTCTGGAGACGGCAGGGCAGCTTCTGTAGGGCTCGCAGTCTTTCTTTGATAGTCTTTTGGGTTTGGCTAAAAATATTTTTAAGATGAAAAAGAGCAGCAGCTCAAACCGGAACCATTGGGGGGGGTGGACTCTACTTTTCAACTCTTTTCTCCCGCTGACCCAAGCGGGTCTCCCAGAGGCGCCCAGCGATGTTCCCTCCGACTTACTCAGGATGCCCCCTCCACTCGGCCTTGGGGAATCAGGGGTAACGGAGTTCAAAGCGGCTACCAGGGCACCCCTCCCGTAGCGCGACTCAGCGGCTGGCAAGGGGGATCGGTCAGCTCGCACAGGCTTTTAGACCAGCCCGCAGAAACATTTTCTAGGACTCGGAAAACAGCGGGCTGCCGGGCCTGGCACCCCCCGGGCCTGTGCCTCGCTGGGAGACTCAAGGAGCCAAGCGGGAGTGCAGGGTCCCCAGCATGCGACCCGCCCCCGCCCGAGCCCGCTGGGTGCAGCTTGCTTGCCGAAGGTCGGTTAGGGGCAAAGGCAGTAGGAAGGGCCAGCAGGAGCCGCGGAGGAACGGGGAGGATGGGACCAGAGAGCGCGGCCAGGGCGGCGCGGTTACCTTTGCCATTGTTTTCCTTGAGCGGCGCGGCAGCCAGGCCGCCAGGGGACCGCAGCGCGGAGCAGCCCACCTCCACGTCGCTGCTCATGTCCGCCTCGGCGGCCGCCTCTGAATAATGACCCGGCTTTTTACGGCCTTCGGCGGCGGAGGCGATTTCGGAGGAGACGGTGCTTTCGCCGCCCGGGTGCTGCAGGTTGAACAAAGTGTCTATTTCGAATTTGCCCTTGGCAGGGAGGTCTCCCAGAGCGCTGTGCAGGGGGGCGGACGGCAGGCGCGGGCTGAGGCGAGCCGGGTGCTGCGAATTTTCCAGGGCCTCGAGCACAGCGTTGCCAGCCGAATCGGACAAATTGGAGAACCGCTTGCCGGCCGTGGGGCTGTGCAGCCCTCTCTCCATCAGAATCATCTCTTTTCTTATTCTTTCCATCATCTCAGCTTTCTAAAAAATGTCACCGTGGCCCGCTGTCCCGTCCTAATGATGGGCTGCGCCTAGGGCTAATTCTCATTCAGCCCCAGCGAGCGCCTCTAAATATTATTATCTCTTTTGGAGGGAGGCGGAAAAATTGTGGGATGCCAGAGCGAGGGAATGACTGGTCAAAATGACCCATACATCCTTCCGAGCCCGAGATGTCATTCATCAAAAAGTAGCGCTCGCTCGTCATTAAAGTACGAATGACGCTGTTCGAATAATCATTTATTGTAACAGGTTTATAAGCAAATAAATACACGCTCCTGTCAGTGGGTAATGAAGGCGGCTTCGGAGCAGACAAATAGATCCAGGTGGGAGGCGAGAAGAGACAAGAAGTGAGGAGGAAGGCTCCGGTCCTTTGCCCGCTCAGAGCCGGTTCTGTTCGCCCGGGGGTTTGGCCTCGGGGGTGAAATTGACAATCTGATTAATAGAGCGCGCCGCGGCACATTTCCCCCTTCATTTAGGGGCATCATTACGCTCTCAGTTTGCTGGGTTGCCCCTTAGGTCCTAATCATGCAGCGCCTTCCTCATTTTTCCTCGGACATAGATACGTGTTAAATAATAGATAATGCTTTGATTTTCCAGAGTAGATCGTCGGGAAGGCTTTTTTTTTTTTTTTTAACATTTACAAGCGGGAGGGGGTAAGGGAGGGGACAAGAGGGAGGATGTAGGAAGAGTTGCGTAAGGAGACCTTGCGCTCCTGTCTGGATTACTTATCTTTTGAATTTCAGAGCCAAATATGCATTTTATTTAACAAATAGGGCGCCGAGTTTTCTCTCTCCCCACTTCTTCGCCTCAGCCTGGCTGCTCTCCTCCCACCCCAGCTGAGAGACAGAGAGAGAAAGGGAAAGGAAATATCGTAGAGTTTTGAAAGCACTTTAGTGCTACGTGGCTGGGGAGGTGCGTTGGGCCCGCGTCTCCAAACGGAAATCATTAGGTCCTCTCTGATTTTTTAACACCGTTTGCAGAGTGAGTTCTGAACTTGAAGTCCTGGGTTTTTTACTTTTATAACCCTGCTGATGGATAGGCTTCTCGCCTACGCATTTTCCCTGGGGGAAATGAACTCGGCTGGACGATTTCATAGTAGAATTCGACAGCTAACTTTAAACACAGTCGCGATTTACAACGCCATATGGGCTGCCCCAGATCTACTTTTTACGTTGCCAGCTTTCCCCCTCCCTCCTCAAATCGAATTATTTGTGGCAAAGTTGCCGAATTTCTAGGTCAAAGGAGGAAAGAAGGGACTTAGCTTCCTTCCCCTTCCATCCGCTGCCCTCCCTTCTCCACTCAGCTCTTCTTCCTTCTCTCCTTCCTCTCCTCCCCTAACCCAACCCCTTACCTGTGGCCCTGAGTGTGCCCGGTGCTGAGTCTGGGCGCCGAGAGTCGCGTACCAGCCTTGCGGCTGCTTCCTCCGGCCTGAGCTTGGAGGCTGAGCCTCTTGGCGATAACTTTGATGGTCATAATGACGCCGGTGGCAACCATTTTAACGAAGATCAATCTTCACTCAAGGCCGTTGCACATCTCCTCCCGCGCTTGCGCCCCACCCTGTCCGGACCCCCAAAGCACTGTGCGGGTCCGCCAGCCAGCAGCAAAAGAGGAGAGATCCGCGGCCACAGGCGGGGACACGATAAGATAGGGACGGGACACAGAGGTCGGCCTGCGAGCTTCCGAAGCGGCGGAGAGACCCTGGCAATCTGGGCGCTGGGCGCGGGTCCTGCATCCTCCCCTCAGCGCCAACTCAGACCCCAACCCAGCCCCCCTTCCTCCCTCCCTGCCGCCACACCCAGCACGTTGGGGTGTGTTAGGGGCAAACCGAGAATCTATTTGCCCATCTCTCCGTTGGCGCTTTCCTTTTAACCTTGAACCCGTTGGGGGCGCGTCAGGAATGTAAGGAGAGACGAGGTGTTAAGTATATTTATATACATTTATACACATAGTCAATGCCAAAAGTTTCTCTCCTGTTCCCCTCGGCGCCAGCTTATTTCAACAACGTGAGCTTTGCTTAGAAAATCAATTCCACCTCTTTAGGTAATAAACGGAATTCTCCCCCAAGGTGAGAAATGCAAAGCTGGATAGGCATGCGGTGGTTGGAGAGGTGAGAAGGGGGACGTGGAGAAGGTGTCGGGAACCCAGAAGAGGACCTGCCTCGGCGTCCGCCTCCCACCCTGTCCCAGAGGCCACTCGACTCCGAGCACTATGAGCCCTCCCCGAGGCGGCTTTCTGGCCATTAACGCGGTCAAAGATTAGCCTTGCGACTGCCCCCATCTCTCCTTCCTAGCTTCACAGACTAGGCCCCCCGCTCTATCACCCACCCCCGTAGGGTCGCCGGGCCAAGCGAAGTCGCTGTCCCAGGAACCTGGAAAGGGTACTCCCCCAGCCCAGTCCCACTTGCTTAGGGAACTGAATGGGACATTTCGGCCCAGGCTCAGGTCCGTGGGTGGCCAAGGCCCTGGCGGGGGGTGGGATCGGCCCAGGCGCGACCCAGGCGGAAGTCGCAGATGCCTTTATTGCTGTCGTTTGGCGCCCCCGTCTGTTTTATTCGCGGTTTCGGCGGCTGTGAGGTACTTTCAATCGTAGAAGCCGCCGCTGGGGGCTGGGGTGCGGACGGCAACCCCTTCCTCCTTCACTCAACTCTTCTTCCCTTCCTCTGGGACCTGACGCCTCTGGTCCCAAAGCCTGCGCCAAACCGGACCTCAGTCTGTTGAAAAGGTAAAGCACCATTTCTAAGCGACGCCTCCATTCATTAGTGGATTTGAAAACTATTTTGCACCTTTTAAATAACACTAATGTTTCCTATTCTAGCACATTTATTATAAAAGCTACATTGGAAATCATGTCAGGGAAACTACTCACAGTAAAAGACACCTATAATTTTTCATTAAACTGCGTTTAGCAGACAATATTTCATGGGAGACAGTGAACATCCCGTAACAATATTTAATGTCCCTTAATTTGTTTTAGATTCCACATCCACTAGTCTAGTAATATTGGCCAACTTGTATGTAGCTTTTACTCTAAAATTAGCAGTTTTTTACATGTATTATCACCTCTAAAGCTCGAACCAACCCTAGAGATGGATTCCATTATCCCTTTTACAGAGATGAACTCCTTCCATGCAGAGAGGTTGAAGGACTTGCTGATTTAAACTTATCTCTGGAAATATCCAAGTTATAAGGTACTTAAAAGCTTTGGGGCAGCATTTCTGGTTGATTTCTTTTCATTTTGCATATGTCTTCTTTAAATACAGGCCTACCTCAAAAAACACCGAGCCTGTATAGGGGATAGTGAGAAGGCTAAGGAAAAGGTCTGTTGATGTTTATTAATGAAATATCCAAGCCTTGCGCCTCTCCCAGACTGTGGACGCTGAAACGCCCGTCAGACGCTCCCAGTTTTCAGCGTAGCCTCCGGGCCATATTGAGACCTCCTACCCACCACCAAACACAGGACTCACTCACTCAATAAAACAGGGCAAGGATCCTGCCCATGCCCCCGTTGTCTGGCAAGAATGTTTAAGGTGCATTGGGGGTGAGGGTATGGGAAAGACTTTCCCCAAATGGACTGAAAAGCACTTTTTGGTCGAAAGGAGGAATTACATGAAAGAGTTCTCATTTTAAAAACTTTTTTTTTTTTTGGTTGGGCCTCCAGACTAAATATTTGTTTCTTGAGCAGCAGCGGGTCCTCCTAGGTGAAGCGGTAAACACTTTTGGCCTTCGATTAAAGGTAATAAAAATGTGTCCAGGCCGCCCGAGGGAAGCGGCGCGGGTCAAGCCGGAGTTGCAACCTAACCCCCACGTCCGCCCGGGCCTGGCTGCGGTCTTGCGCGCGGTAGGCTCCCGGCCAAGCGGGCCCCAAACAGGCGCGGGCCCGCATCCGGATGCAAGCTCGCTCGAGGACTGGGGCCGCCGGGATGCAGTGGGACAGCAGAACCGCTAAAACCTGGACTTCGAACCCCTGGTGCATTTAAGTTAAATGCAGTCCCCACGGCTTACGCACAGCTCGGAGCTTTCGGTTTATAAGGGCGGGAGCTGCCGCTTTGGCGACTCAGGCCTAACTCCCTCCTGGCATCTTTTGGGGCCATCCCTAGGCTGGCGGGCCTTGCGCTGTCTCTTAGTCCCTGTGGCTGCTTCTAGTCCTCCTCCTTCCCGCTACAGTTGCGCACCCTCCGAGGGACGGCCCTGGGTGGGTGGGGGGGTACTTTCTCCCTGGGCTCGGGGGCTGCGCAGACCTACCGCCTGCCTGGCGCTCGCGCGCGCTCAGACGCCACAGGAAAACTTGCAGGGACATCTAGCGCCAGGCCCGAGGAACTGCGCGCTGCCCGGCCGGGAAACTAAGCCTGACCGCTCGCCTCTCCACCTCGCTCAGCTTCGCGCCCCCACCCCGCCCCATCCCCCCACGGTCCACCTTCTTGGTTAGGCATTTCCCTAACCTTCCGCCTTTCTCCCTGCTGGTGTCCACACAGGGATTCCTCCTGGGGACCAAGGGCTCTGCGGAATGGAGAGAGACAGAAAGACAAAGAGAGGGAGAGGAGAGAGAGAGAGAAGGTGGGGAGAAAGAGGAACATTTTCTTTCATTTCCAAAGGCCAACAGAGTGAGCACTTACTGGACTCCAGTTAACAATGACATTGCTAGGGAAGTGTATACCGAGGACAACCCCACGCCTTGAGACAGTAGACAAAATAGCAGAAAACTGTTTGCGGTTCCAGCTTTTGTTGTGGGGGTGGGGGGAGGGTGGGAGCGACAAGTTACTGATACCCTCCGGCTCTGGGCCCACCCTCTAGCATCCCCTTCTCAGAGAGGTTAGTGCTTCTCTAAGAGGGAAGACTCTTCCTGTGTTTAATTCCTGCCAAGACTGGAGTTCTCTCCATCCCAAACAAGGGCCCTCTGCTCTGTGGGAGGCAAACCTAGGTTCACCAAATAGCACTTTGGGTTTAGAGAGTGTTTTGTTGTTGTTGCAAACAATTTACATTTAATAAAGCCTAACTGTGTCCTAAAATCCAAATGGAATACATCTCAAACATAGAAAGTGCCCAAACTGAGGAGTCCACTGTCTGGCTTTTGCTAGAGACCTCTTTCTTTACCCTAGGTTTGTTGTTTTTATTATTTTTTTTAATATATGTTTCCAAACTGAATGAAACTGGGTATTGCCTACAGAGGGAAAATAAGCTTCAAAGCTGGCAGGGCACAGATTTGGTTAAGAACAACATGGTCCGGCCAGTCCCGCTGGATTTAAGGCTTTATTCTGGAATGAAGACTTTCTTTCCACACTTAATTTTTGGCTTCTTACAAGTTGATTAGGGGGTGTCCTGCACTTCCTGGTGTGGCCATCAAGGAAAACACTTTCAAAGGAACTCCCAGCACCCCACTCAGATAGGAGCTGGTAATCGTTGTCTGGGCGGTAAGGGCCCCTGATTATGTGGTTGATTGAATTCATTGCTGTTTTGGCAAGCAGGGGAAATTATGTTCTTCAATAAATCTAAATCTCAGACTTCGTCCACCCGTTCCCCAACCCAGGACAAGGACACGATTTGAAAGATCATCTACAAGGAGGACAAGAGAGGATGTGATTCTCAGAACATTACTGATTCCCAGAAATGGTGCCTATGGAGAGAGAGGAGAACAAGTGATGGGAAAAGAAGGCAGAGAAGATCTCTCTCTCCCTCTCTCCCTCTTCCTGTCCCCCCTTCTCAATCAGACTTTGGACAATGAGGGGTTCTCACCCAAATCAGGAAACGTGACAAAACCAGTTTCACTGAATAACACATCAGTGTTTGGAAGCATTTCTGTCTGGCCACAGAAGATTTTCACTTAACAAAGATTATGTCTGTTGCTAAAGCCCCAGCAAAATACACCCGCACACATACACCGGGTTCAGTCTGTGCTCCTGACAAGTTAAAGAAAATTATTCCCATTGAGTTTAAACCTAAAATCAACTCGGACACAGGGTACACAAACTAAATGAAATGTTTCCGCAAATTTGGCCTCAAAATTCCTCCACTACCTACCACCCTGGCTTGTAAACTATGTGTCTTATTAGTTCATAAACAGAGCAGTCCTGACTTTGCCTGGTACTCAGCCGTGGCCCTATGATCCAATAGCAGCAGCCGCCCTGGGGTGCTGGGTTTAAGGGCCCTCATAGGGTCCAGTCTGAGCCTCCTTCCTAAGGGGAATTCCCTCCCCCAGGTCCAGGACCTTGAAGGCTGTACTGGAAGCAGGTTCAGCGGCAGGATAGCAAGAGGCAATGCTCCTTATTGTTCAAAACCTCCCTAGTCTCAACATCCTCTAGGATGGACAGAGAAACCCCAGATCCTGTGAGGGTCCCATGGGGCAAGTGGAGGCAGGGCCATCAATTGAAAAGTGTCTTTCAACTAGAGCATTAATTCGGTTTTCTTCCCAGTCCTGCACAACTTAATTTGCTGCATGGAAAATTAAGCAAAAATTGAAGGGCTATCTCAAATCGGCAAAACTTGACAAAGTCTTCCTTCCAAGCTTAATTTCATTTTCTTCATTTTTTGGCATATAATTGACTATTAAAATGTATTTATCTGTTAGAATATGGCACAGAAGTCTCTGGTGGGGAGGGATCACAGGGATATTTAGTTTTAAAAGACTGAAAGTTCATTGGTTCCGGGTATGTCTTAGAAATTATTTCAACAAATTTGCTTTTTGAGGTCACGGGGAAAAAAAAGTTTAACTATGTGTTTTCCCTCTCTGAGAAAAAGCAAGGGAGACAAAGGAAAAATAAGAGTGTTTGGGGGTGGCATTCCACGACTGGTTTGGTACCGAAATTGTTGGGTGAAGAGGACCCAGCCAAACTCTTCCAAAAAAATCAGCAACCTCTGTCACCTGGCCCGGGCTGGTGTTTTTAAAATGCCGACTCAGCTTCCGTTACTAACTTTTGCCTCTGTCTTTCAAGTAGCCAAAATTGTTCGCACCAGAAAACTTCTATTCCCTGTGATTTTCTGCAGGGGCTCAAGCTTCTCTGACTCAGATTTGATCATGAACACATCTAGGACTTCAAAAAGGTCAAATTCCCCTGCTTTTCCTTTCCAGCTCCCCTCTCATAACTTTCCCCTTTATTTGAGCCTTTTATGGTTACTGGGTTTTGCGTGTCAACACTCCCAACACCAACAGCCCACCCTGCAATGCCAGGCCAGGCCCAGGAGGGCCTCCTTGGCTTTTTTACTCGCCCCATCCAGTCGCGTCGTGGGTCCAGGAATGGCAGGGCTGGGTGACAAGCTGGCTTCACCAATTATAGGCTCACGGGTGCGATTTTCTTGGAGATGGGCTGGCCTGGGAAGTCGATGCTACAGAACCAAACAGGCTCACTCTGAGGGCTCCTGCACCCACCCCAGCAACTTCAACTGCTCAGATGGAACATTTCTCCTAAGGTGGAGCCTTAAATTTACCCCAGGACACACACCAGCTCCCCACTAATGGCTAATATGGGTGGTGGTGGACTGGGGCTCCGTGGCTGGGAAGTGGTACGAAGGGATGGATCGGGTCAGGGCTGTGGTGCTTGACACCAAGAGCCCATTCTCTCCCCTGGAGGCCAGACCCAGTTGCTAAGGGCTGCTCCTATGTGGAGCCCCAACTTGGCTTGGGGAAAAAAACACCCTCTTAATTTGCCCCTCTCAGTTCTCCACAGTTGGCAGCTTGGAAAAGAAAGCGAAACAAAGGTCCCTGGGAAAGTGAAGTTTTCAATTAATTGGTGTGAGTAATGGGCGGGGGTGGGTGGTGGCTGCAAAACGCGAGAGGGAGTTGGGCTGCAGGGGAGGCGCAGAAGTTTCGGGGCGGGCAGCAGAATGGCTTTCTCCAGGTGCCCTCCACAGGGTCTTTCTGCAGGCCAAGGGGAATCTGCGCCGGCGCTGGGAATCCCAGGTCGGAAGGCGACTCCGGCTTGGCCCGAGCGTAGAGGCGAGCAGCGTGGACCAGGCATCAGGAGTTTTCTCGCTGGGGCAGATCATCAGGTTCGCCGCGCCGTGGCCAAGTCTTTTCTGCAGCCTGACTTACTTGTAAGTCTCTGTCCCGGCCCCAAGGGCGCTTCGTGGGCATTTTCCTGGCGGACGGTGTATGTGAATGTGTGTGTGTGTGTGTGTGTGTGTGTGTGTGTGTGTGCGCGCGCGCGCGCGCGTGCATGCGTGTGTGTGTTTGTGTGTTTAGGGAGGATCTGCTCCAGTTGGTCTTAATTCGGAGGATCCCCTATGACAACCTGCGTGAAATGCCCGTAGCAATTGTTCAAGGTAGGGAAAATAAACTTCCTCGGGCTTGGGGTCTAGGTCAGCTAATGCAAGGGATTAAGCAACGGGATCCAAAAGCAATCTGTTTTCACGTCATTCTGACCATCTCTGTCCCCTCGCCTTCGTTGAGCCGTGCAGCTCGGGGATCCGAGCAGAGGTGGCAAAACCAGCCGTGGCCGAAACAAGGCGCAGGCCTCGGCGCCCGTCTCAGTCGCAGA
>LNAC01000122.1:1299298-1313705 GCA_002007465.1 Ailurus styani
GGCCGCGGCGGCGGCGGCGGCGGCGGCGGCCTCGGGCTTCGCCTACCCCGGGACCTCGGAGCGTGCGGGCTCCGCCTCGTCGTCGTCATCTTCGGCTGTGGTCGCAGCGCGGCCGGAGGCTCCCTCCGCCAAGGAGTGTCCGGCGCCCGGCGCGGCCGCTGCAGCGCCGCCGGGCGCCCCGGCTCTGGGCTACGGCTACCACTTCGGCAACGGCTACTACAGCTGCCGCATGTCACACGGCGTGGGCTTGCAGCAAAACGCTCTCAAGTCGTCGCCGCACGCCTCGCTGGGAGGCTTCCCGGTGGAGAAGTACATGGACGTGTCGGGCCTGGCAAGCAGCAGCGTACCGGCCAACGAGGTGCCCGCCAGAGCCAAGGAGGTGTCCTTCTACCAGGGCTACACGAGCCCCTACCAGCACGTGCCTGGCTACATCGACATGGTGTCTACCTTCGGTTCCGGGGAGCCTCGGCATGAGGCGTACATCTCCATGGAGGGCTACCAGTCCTGGACGCTGGCCAACGGGTGGAACAGCCAGGTGTACTGCGCCAAGGACCAGCCCCAGGGCTCCCACTTTTGGAAATCATCCTTTCCAGGTAGGAGCCTTGGGATGGGGGTGTGGAGGGGGTGGCGGAGAACGGGGAGGCCAGGAGGAAGGGAGTAGGGGGAGGGAAGAGAGAGAACGGAAAGAAAGCACCAGGCGTGTAGGTCCTTACTTGTGAGCCCTGCGTCTGCTCTTCGCCCAGCCAAGGAACCTGATGGAACAGTTCCTGTGGTTTGCCTGTGGTTTGCTTTAAACCATCCCTCTCACAACCCTTTTCTTCTTGTGTGCCGGTGTAAGCCTGTTTTTCTCCCACAGTTGAGGGTCTTTGCGTGCCCTTTGCTCAGGCCTTGGCCCCTCCTCCCCGAAGAAGTGTCACAGAGTTGGGTCCCACTTTTGAAGGATATGACTGTCCCAAGGTCACCACTAAAGCTTCTAAGAGCTCACAAGCTCCAAACACAGGAACACAAGAAATCAAAGCTTGAACAAAAACCCTGGATTTTTTTTTTAAGTCTGTGTATGTTTGTATGTGTGCAACGGGCATTTGCAGAAACTATCCTTATAACTGTCCCCAGTAACCATACCATAAAATTGAAGGCTTGTTAAGATGATGGTTTGAGAAACCATGATGGTCCATCGAATGGCCTTCACTTTGAAGTGTAAATAATCTTTCTTTAATCATGTGTAGATAATATGTCTGTGTAAATAATAATAAAATGCAAATAGCCTGGTTTTCTTTATTCCCCATATCCCTTCCAAACATACACACACTGCCCACAGTGGTGCTCCAGAAACCCTGGTCTAATTTTTTTCCTGCTGTTTTTTACACCAGGGGATGTGGCTCTAAATCAGCCAGACATGTGTGTCTACCGTCGGGGGAGGAAGAAGAGGGTGCCTTACACCAAACTGCAGCTCAAAGAACTGGAGAACGAGTATGCCATTAACAAGTTCATTAACAAGGACAAGCGGCGGCGGATCTCGGCTGCCACCAACCTATCCGAGAGACAAGTGACCATTTGGTTTCAGAACCGAAGAGTGAAAGACAAGAAAATCGTCTCCAAGCTCAAAGACACCGTCTCCTGATGTGGACCAGATTGGCCAAAGAGAGTTTAAATGCTTTCAGTTGTCTCCAAAAGACCTTTGGAAAGACTTGAATATGTATTTAATTTTCCCCCATCTCCCTGCCAATGACGGCAAATTTTGTGAATTGGTTTTCTCTCTTCCCCTTATCTGGCTCTAAAACCTTTTGCTGCCCAACCTGACTTTGTAGTTCTGTTTCTTACTTGTTTATTATTGATTTTGTTCTTGTCTAGGTTTTTTTATGATGTTTTTAATGTTCTGTTTCTCCCTCCAGGCCAGTATAAAGGACTTGAAGTATTTTTTAATAATCCCCCCCAAAGAATTTCAGAAGTGCCATTATGATTTTAGGGTTTTATTTTCTTAAATAACTTCATATGCCTGTTTCCAGCACTGATTATCTTCATAATCTATTAGGGTAGAACAATTTGCAGTCATTCATACCCTGTGATTGAGCAATTTAATCATTAGCTCTCAGCAGTCACCCTGAGGCAAGTGGAAACAGCTTTGGGCAGGCAGTGCTCTAGGGTCACTGGGAAAGTCTAAAAACAGGCGGCTGGTGGTACTGTGATGGCTTTTAAAGCAGCTGCCTTATTAAATAGGGTTTGTATCAATATTGAAATGAAGACGATCTTTCCTACTTCGGGTCTTTCATTTGCTGTTGTAGTTCTATGTGTTTAGTATACCTTGTCGATTTGTGCTCTTATAATCTTTACTTTGAAAATAACGTGTCCTCATGGATGCCTTCATCTTCCCAGCTCTAGATGCAGATATTTAAATGGCCGCAAGTGTGAGAGTGATCCGTGGATGGTATAAATGCACACCTCCTCCTTGACCTTGGGTCTGTGGGACTAGAAATAAGGTGATTTCCTCAGTTCCCTGAAAGAGACTGAATCAATGTGGCCATGGGTGGGAATGTTTACCCAGAACCCAATGAAGAACTTGACTGTCTGAACAAATGTATTGAGCCTCTCGTGGAGTTTTAAAAATCTAACAAATACAAAGAATGTGGAACTCTATAGTTCAAGATTTTAAAAAAAAATGTTTCTGAAAGTGATGATAAATAACTACTTTTAAAGTGCTGCATATTTATACAACTGAGAGATTATTTTTGTAGATGCAATGTCTGTGAGCTATGTGTGCAGTGCTGCAGGCATTTAAAAATCATTTTTTAATTCCTAGGGAGATGCAAATAAACAGAACTCTCTTGTTTCTTCTGTGTCTTTATATATTTGTTTTCTTTTTCCAAGTTTGTGTTACCTCTTGTGCTTTTATTTATTATAGAATCGTGTTGTCTTGAACATTACGACATTCCCTATAGATGAAGGACACTCAACCCCAGTTCCGCTCTCTGAAACCTCCATTCCATTTCCGCCATCCCTCTCTGCCCTTTTCCCTGTGGCTTTAACATAAGTAGTGATGTCTTTAAATGAGAATATAATTTGTGGTGTCTGAAATGGTATTCTTTGCCAGGCAAAAAAAAATCTCCAATAAAAATTTTCCTTCTCTTTCAATATTACCACTTTATTCAAATAGTTTTATTTTTTAAATCAATATGTATGTTTGTGTCTGGGTATAGGAAATCGTGGTCACTTGAAGGTGTTCTTCCTAGAAAGGCTGTCAAATATCTACTCTTAGAAGGTCTTGAAATTAGACATATCCATATTCGGCAATTGAAAAAGAAACATTTCAAGCTGATCCTTTATCGCCTTCTCTGAGCAGCCTCCCAACAGCATTTGAGGACTGAAACCGTAATTATACACCCTAAACCTCTAGTCGCAATTTTTAGGCACTACGAACTTTCTTTTTGAGGCCTTTTGCCACTCGGGGAAATGGCCGCTGAGGAACTGCGTGCCTCATCGTTGTTAGCGCCGGGACACAAATCAATTTAGTGGTGGCTAACTTTTTGGTATGTAAGTTAAATACACATGTTTAAAACCTCACACAATATGTAAACTCTTCTGGCGGGAGGGCTCCCTTGCGGATCTGCCAGAGAAGGCGCAGGGACCCAAGATTCAAAGCTACTTTCGTTTTCTCTGGCCAGGCTTGATTTCTTTCATTATCTTGCACTGATGGTTGGCTGTGGGCCGCCAACTTCGTTTTAACTGACAGAGAGAGACAGAGAGAGACAGAGACAGGGAGAAAGCGAGAGAGAACGGACTACTACTCAAACTGGGGAAGATATAACCCCCTGAAAATGGGGAAACATGGACCCCGACCTTCCACTTTCAGGAAGAGTTTCTAACGTTTTCTCTGTGTTCCTCACAAGATGTGCTTTCATGTCAGACGGGCCTGTTTTCCCTTCTTTTCCATCGTCGTTTTCCCTCCTTTTTTGTAAATTCCAGACTCCAGGGCCGCACTCCATTCCCAGGTCTATTTCTAAGGTTTCCTGTCGGATGGAGGGATTGCCTCGAGGTTTTCCTTTCATCTGTAGTGTGCTGGTCAGTTTCTCTCCTCCTAAGAGAAATGGGAGGTTTGCCGAAGATTAAAACTGCTCAAATGCTCTCCGGTGGAATTTGAATTGATGGCTAAATCAATAACAGATGAAGACTTTGCTATTTATATGCATTCCTTTTATATTCCGAATTGAGGAGGGAATAGAGGAGCAGATAGGTGGCGGGAGCGCTGGAAGGGAGGCCCGCGGGGAGCCAGGGCGAAGGGAGCTTCGGAGAGAGGCCCCGCCTTCGGGCAGGAACGGAGAGGCCGCAGGGAGAGCGCCTCCGAAACCTGGCAGGTTTTGCGCGCCGCTGGTGGAGACTCGAGGCCCGCGCGTCTACGCGTGAGTTCAAGAGGCGAAGGACGCTTTGCAGCCGCAGCCGGGACGCACCGCCAGACAAAGAGGCGGCCGCGACGCTTCCCCGTGTCTGGCAGCCTGCTGGGTGCCTCTGACTCCGCCGTCCCGGACAGCCGTGCTGCCACGATCTCCGGCTTTCCGAGACACTTGCCGGAGCCTGGCAGT
Organism: Ailurus styani; assembly: GCA_002007465.1. NCBI lineage: Eukaryota > Metazoa > Chordata > Mammalia > Carnivora > Ailuridae > Ailurus > Ailurus styani. The sequence goes on from LNAC01000122.1 coordinate 1,303,873, forward strand.
GGGCCGTGACCGCACGGGCTGGCGACCCCAGGCCGGCTGTGCCGCCCTTCACTGTTGATCTTGACCGTGCGGCGGCGCGTCGCCAGGCGTGGAGCTCGCTCGCCATCTCCTGGGCGGTCGGCGGCATTGGCAGGGCTCGCGATTTAGCTCCGCGGCCAAATCCTCTCCCATTCCCCAGCTCACCAGCCAAGCCTCTTGCCCTTCCCCCCCTCNCTCCAGCTCTCAGTTCTCAGCGTACAACTTTGCTTGTTGGACCTCGGAAATTATAAATCCAGGAGATAAGGTTGGGCTGGGCCACCATTCTGAGCCAAGGAGAAATGGAGGGAGTCTAGTTGTTCTAGTCTGTTTCTCACTTAGTCCCTTTATATCTTTAGTCCCCAAGGTAAACAGCAGCTGTGCAGATGCCTAACCGGCCGGAGAAGACACCCCTGAACTTGGAAATACCGGAGCATCACTGTATGCTGAGGCCGGAGGAGATGAGACTGCAGGGATCCCTGGAGTTGGAGCTTCGGGCCTGGGGAGGCTGTAGCTCCTGAAAAACAGGGAGAGTTTCCCAAAATGAGAGCCTGGACCCCCAAAGTTCTTAGGAACTGAGGTTGCAGCTTGTGACTGCACCCCCAACCCCCCGCCCCCCAAAGGACTGGGAGTAGAGTTCTTGTCTCTAAGTCTGAGCTCCTAAAGAAACTCTCACAGAACCCTGAAGAGTCCCGGACATCCCCCATCCCCACCCCCTACTCCCTCCCTAGAGTGGGAGGAAGAGACCGACCGCGTTCCCCAGAGCCGCCCAATTGGTCGCCATAACTCACACAATAAAGTCGCAGCGCGGTGGTCAGCCTTGCCCTCCGGCGGCGCCTGTGTGGTCTCTGTGTTGGAGCTGGCGGTCTAACCAATTCCAGCTTGGCTCAGGGACTGCGAGGCGGGCTGCAGGTTGGGGCGGGCTCCAGTCACGCGGTTGCTGGGGTTCTTGGGACCAAGGCAGGAGAGGAGGACCCATAGCCCTCTGGCCAAACTAAATCGGAGGGCCTGCGGAGGGGGGCTGCCACACTGCTCCCGGGAAGGGAGAGCTGCCCTGCCCGCATCCCTGTTCTCCAGAACGCGGAACCTGCCAGCCGCCTTGGAGCCACTGAGCCCAGAAACGCCGCTAGCCTGCTGCCTCGGTGTGCCCCGCTGTTCCCGGCCAAATGACTCTGGCTCTCCTGTCCTTCCACACCAGGTCGGGGGAGCTCGTCTTGCTCTGCCCTCTGCAGAGTTGAACAGCTTGGAGTTCTGGTTGGCAGGACGTAGTCGCCAAGGTGACTTCAGGCGATAAAAGGAATGTAGCCTTTGGCCACGATTGGCCAGTGCAGCTGCCCCTTCCCTGGCCGGCATTCTCCATAGACTTGGATGGCTGCAACTTTCCTGGGAGCAGAGGGCTTGGCCATGGAGAAACACACCAGAATTGGTGTGAAACCACCTTCCTGGGAGCCAAACTTGGGCAGAGCTTGTGATGCATTTCTCCTCCACCAGCAAATTTCTTGGACTGTGCGGGGTTCAGGCAGTGTGTGGGTCTTCGCTGCTAGACCACTAGTGCAGAATCCTCTCCAGAGGGACAGGGCAGGGAGGATTCGGCGTCTGAGAAGCATTGTTCAGGCCTAGGGACAAAGCTGGCTGCCCCACCACACCATGGTCTCTCCATGCAAGCCTAGAGGTTCACAGTACTGGAAAAGGTCTTAGCTGCAATTTAAAGCTGGTGGAAGCAAGCCCGGCCCAGGTAGCCGCTGGAAAAAGGGAGTGCAAAGCTAATCAAGACCAAGAAGGATCCCAAGGGACACAGGGGCAAAGGCACCCAATGTCCCCAGCTCCTGAAGCTGAGCCCCGGAGCTCCCAGTGGTTTCACCTTCGCTCAGCGTTCCTTGGTTCTGCCTGGCAGCCTTGTCTTTCGCCATCGAATATTGCGGGTGTTATCATAATACCCTGAAGGGGGGGAAACGGGTCGGGGGATGTAGGCGGTGCTGAAATGACCGGCTTTGAAGAACCTGCAGGCAAAGTTTCGTCCAATCGTCTGAGCCTGTCCTCTTATTCCCGGTTGTAACTAAATACTGCTGCGAGCGCAGCCGAAGCCCTTTGTTGGAGATGTGTGAGCGCAGTCTCTACAGAGCGGGCTATGTGGGCTCGCTTCTGAATCTGCAGTCGCCTGACTCCTTCTACTTCTCCAGCCTGCGGCCGAATGGCGGCCAGTTGGCCGCGCTCCCCCCCGTCTCATACCCGCGAGGCGCGCTGCCCTGGGCCACCACGCCCGCCTCCTGCGCCCCAGCGCAGCCTGCCGGTGCCAGCGCTTTCGGCAGCTTCTCGCAGCCCTACCTGGCTGGTTCCGGGCCTCTCGGCTTACAGCCCCTGGGCGCCAAGGACGGACCCGAAGAGCAGGCCAAGTTTTACGCGCCCGATGTGGCTGCCGGGCCGGAGGACCGTGGCCGTGCGCGGCCGCCCTTCATCCCCGAGTCCAGCCTGGTCCCCGCGGCCGCTGCTCTCAAAGCGGCCAAGTACGACTACGCGGGTATGGGCCGTGCGGCAGCGGGCTCTGCAACCCTGCTCGAGGGGACCCCGTGCGCTGCCGGCTTCAAGGACGACGCCAAGGGCCCGCTCAACTTGAACATGACAGTGCAGGCGGCGAGCGTCGCCTCTTGCCTGCGACCTTCGCTGCCCGACGGTAAACGGTGGCCGTGCTCCCTGGGCCAGTTTAGGCTGGGTTGGGAGGTGGGGTGCAGGGGAGAGTGTGTAGGGGGAGGGAGCCGCGGGGGGCGGGCAGGCTACAGGGAGCGGCCGGCCGGGCTGACTTGGGTTGGGGATGTGTTGCAGGCCTGCCGTGGGGGGCGGCCCCAGGGAGGACCCGCAAGAAGCGGAAACCCTACACCAAGCAGCAGATTGCGGAGCTGGAGAACGAATTCCTCCTCAACGAGTTCATCAACCGCCAGAAGCGCAAGGAATTGTCCAACAGGCTGAACCTCAGCGACCAGCAGGTCAAAATCTGGTTCCAGAACCGGCGTATGAAAAAGAAGCGCGTGGTCCTGCGCGAGCAGGCGCTGGCGCTATACTAGCCCCCGTCGTGGTCGCGGCTGGCCAGGCCTGCCTTTTAAAGCCGAGGCCTGGCGTGTGGGAAGAGCTGGGGGTAGGGGCTTTTCCTTCCGCTCCTTCTCCGTTGGTCCCAAGTACCCTTCCGCTCAGTCTGCAGTCCCAGAAGTCAGCAGAGGATTTGGAGACCCGGCCAGTTGGGCCTCTGCGCTCCCAGCTCTCGAGGAGGAGCCTGCAGAAGTCGAAGTATAAACCTTGGCCTTGATGCTTCCTGAGTGGGGGCCTGGGGTCATCTGTCCTAGCTCTTGTCTGGGGTATTTACACGGGCGCTCACTCTAGCACCCTTGCACTTGGATTTCTGCTTCCACCTCGACTCCCTTTCCTCTTCTCCCCAGTCTTTTTTTTAATTTAGTAGGCACCTCGCTAGAGCTCAGAGTGGAATTAAATTTAGGAAGTCCTTCCGGAAGGAGTAGAAAGGGCTGCAGGCGCGATTCTGTCTCTTTGCAGCCAAAGCCCCTTGTGGCAAAGCCAGAAACTTGGCTCTGGAGAAAGAAAGGGCACCGCCCCCCTCCTGTCTGCCCTGGCTGGTTGGGGAGGACAAAAGCCACCCTAGACATTCAGACTTTGGGAGGAAAGAGAAGGGGAGGGACGGTGCGACTGGACAAATTCGAAGACACCTCAGAGTTTGGGCTGCGCCAGCCCCTCCAGCTGGACAGAATGGGGTGAATACTTCCTTCCCGTGGATTCGAGGGAGGCTGAGGCTCCATGGCAAAATGCAGTCTCTAGATAGGACTGGTAAAATTTCTCCTGCTTCTCCTATCTCCTCACATATGTCTAGGCCAGAGCCCTGCACTCTGTAATTGGACTCAGCTCTGGTGAGGACAGCTGCTAATCTGCTCTGAGGCCGGGTTGCACTAGGAGGTGGGAAAAGTATCCAGGGGGAGGAGAGGGGAGTGAGCAAGGAGAGGGGTGTCCTACGTTCCAACTGTAAATATGGCTTCCCTCTTTAGGTGGGTAAAGGTGTGGACATGTCTTTCTTGAATTAGGCCAATGGGCCCCTGTAGGGAGAGGTGAAACCTCCCCCATCAACCTGGGGGTGAAGAAGAAGGTCCCTCCAATCCTTAGTCCCTGGTCCCTGCTTTTGACCAAGTAGAGAGGGGTTCCCCCTTCTTTCACCCCCTTCACCACCAGACAACTCCACCGGGGGCCTTTCTGTGCCTCAGCCACTGTGCCTTTTCTGAGCCCATGTCTGGCCTGCCTCAGTGGCGCCTGTAAGGCCCTGGGCCCTGCTGGGCTTGCTTTGTGGAGACTGGGGTTCCTGATGCCAGATGGAGTTGTTTTGCATGTGCTGGGGTGTCCTGTCTTACCCTCAGAGAAACTGAGCACCCCCACAGTTCCTTCTACCCTCCCTACCTCTTTCCCCTCACCTTCTGAGAAGTAGCACCCCCCCAACAGCTACTGAGATGTATGACAGCCAAAGAGTTGAAGATTCCTTCCCCAAGTCCAGTGATTTATTTTCGGTGGAGGACTAGGCCCTAGATCTGGAGTGAGCACCTCACAGAGAGCCCCAAGCCTCAGTCCAACTGACCGCAGTTTATGTTTAGGCTTATTGCATTTTCTTTGCTATCTAATAATAGTTGTTGTGCATGTTTTATGTTGTTTTGATTTTGTCAAAAAAAACCACAATAGCTTGTATATACCAGATACATCAAAATGTCTTGAGTGGAAATAAACATCCAGGTCCCAGCCAAGCTGTCAAGGGACTGATGCTAATTTTTCAAAAATGTTTTGGATTCCCTCCTCATGATTTTAGGCCACCAAATTCGTTTTTCTTTCCTGGTTGCGGTTTCACGGCAGGTGTTGACTGTTCATTAAATGAGAAAATGGCTTCCAAGTCAGTCAGAAAATGGTGTATAAAAGCCTATGAGCAAAATGTGTATGAAGCATCCAAGGGGGGGGGCTGGGGGCATATTGGAGGATATCACATGAACTCTCAGCTTGTTGCAGGCCAGCGCTTCTGTATTTTGCCTAAATTCCCAAACTTTAAGGCTTGCTCTTGGGCGGGGGGGGGGTGCTGTCAAGATATGAGAGTCCTCAGATTTCAACACAAAACATCTCTCCCTGCCATGTTTCGGTCAGACTACTTTGGAACAGGCTATGCTCTGTGGAAATCCTCCACACTGGCACTTCTGCCTGGAGCCCAACAGATTCCCATGGGAAATGTGCTCTCGGTACCCCTCAGGCCTTAGGAGCCTCTAGCCGAAGCTAGGGAAGTTAAAGCCTGCTCAGTATTCACTATCCGCTTGCAAACCTCAACTCCCAGCTAGCTTTGAAATGGAAACTAGAGAATTCCTAGCTTTTAGCTAGTGGAAGAATTAGCAAAACCATTAAATCTCTAATACCAAGTATTCATGAGCTCCAACTCCCCTTTCCTGAAGCAAATTTGATGTGTATTTAAAAATATTTTTAAAGCAGCTCCTTTTAGAAAAAACACAACGGTGGGGAAAAAAGAAGCAAGAGGTTGTGAGGCCCTATCTTTAGAAATGTCTTCCCACCTGATGGGGCTCAGGGAGCTAGTGGTACCGGGAGCTGAGTCTCTTCCCCAAAACAGCCGAACAAAGGCGGAGGCCACAAAGCAGACCTCGGGTCCAGAGACCTGGGTAAAGGGCTAGGAAACTGGAATTAGACGCAGGCCCTAGAATAACACAGAGAGACAGTTTCATTCCAATGTATACCATTAAATCATCGTGTTCTTTCTCTTCAGCCTGGGAGGTGGGGTTGGAGGAGAAATTCATGGAGACCACTCCCCAAAGAGATTGAAATTATTCTAAGTGTAAAATCTCGATTGTCCATTGGGGCTTCAGCAGTGTTTTTCAAATTTATCCCCTTTACTGATCCACACAAATACAAAGGCGGTGGTGTCCTCTCTCCTTTCCTAGCCAGGGTCCTGCCAGGGATTTGGAACCACGATGAAGTTCCTAAGAAACAAAAAACACGCAGAGAAATGATGCTGAAATGTGAGTGCTCAACATTCTCTTACACAAAGACAAATGCGTCCTCTGAAATGCTGCAGTCCGGGCAGGACTCTTGACCAAGAAAAAGGGTTTTAAACGAGAAAAAATGGCTTCGGCTGGCATTCAACCGGCTGCAAGCTCAGAGCGCCGACCGGGGGACTCTTAAGACCTGGGGGCTCTCCCCTAAGGAGGCGGGCTAGGGACGTTTCCGGGAGGCCGGCGGGTGATGGAGAAATCCAGAACCGTTGTAAATATTCATGTCTGCGGGGGGGGGGTGCCTCTTCACCCCGCCTCTCCCAGCTGCAGTCATCCCCCCCTTCGTGAGGGGGGGTGCACAGCGCCTGTCCGACCGTCCTTGGACAAAGGTGATCTCCCCACATTTTTGTTCTCCAGTCACTTGACTTAGGAAGTCCATTCCGAAGGCTCTGCAGCGAAGGGACTGGCTCTGGGTGTTTTTCCCGGCGTTTCTCCTCTTCTTTCGTTTCCTAAAAGAGCATAAATAATTAAAGTTTGGCAGGGAGGAAAAGCTTTCTTGCAGAACTGTAGTGGCAATAAATGAAATGACTCAGAATCCCTTCCCCAGTCAGCTTTTACGAGGGCTGCCAGACAGTGTCTGTTCACGTTCTCCAGATACCAGGGGCGCCCTGACAAAGTTAAGGTCAAGTTAGTGTCTTATCTTGGGTGGCTCAAAATTACCGCATCGCGTCTGGGCGCTGCGCGGAAAGCTACCACTCGCGGAGCCGCTGGATGTGCCGGAAGGGTCGGATGCGCTCGTTGTGCTTCGAGTGGGGCCGCGCAGGCAAGGACAAGGCCACAACGCCGGAGTCTTCATGGTAGGTTCTCGCGGGACGCGCGGGTCGGGAGGCTGCGGTTTTCCTTGGATTTGGGGGTGAGGATCCAGGAGGGAGCTGGGGCAAAAGGCCGAAGCGCGCTGGGCCCAAAATGAAAGCCCAAGGTTGGGAGTGGGGGCGGGGATCCGCGCAAACGCGCAGAGAGGGGTCCGCTGCCCCTTCCCCTGTGCACCCGCGCGCCGCTGCAGATGGCGCACCCTCCCCCGCCAAAGCGCGGCTCCAGCCCGAGCCGCCATCGCCATGTCGTTGAACTTGAATGGTTCCGTCCTCCCCATTTCCCTCTTCGGCGGTCAGCGGGCTCCGCTTTGGGGGCAGCGGGCTGTCTGCGCCCCACCCCGTGCAAAGAGAAGGTGCGAGAATTTTGCGCGCTCCCAGACACGTACAGACCCGGCTGGGGGGTCCCTGCAGCTGCTGCCCTGGGTCCTGAGCTGCCGCAGGGCCAGTGTGCAGTGTCCGGGGAGCCATTTTAGGAGCGAGATCCAGGGGCGTCGACCACGAGCCCGAAAGGGAGAGGCTTGGGCGGTCGATGGAGATGAGGGGCAGATAAGTGTGCTGGCGGTCTGGACTGAGGAGAAAGGGGCGAGCGGGAATCTGGGCGAGGGTGCCAGCTGGGAGGAGGGTGCACAAAACGATGAGCAGTTCTGGGGCGGGGGGAGAGCCTCCTTGCCCTCCAGTCGCCACAGACCTGTTTGCGAAGCGATCGGAGGAAAGCAGAGGTGGGAGGGGGGCGGAGGAAGAAGAGTGGGAGGGAGAAAAGGAGGGAGGAGAAAAAGAGGAAGGGGGGGGACAACGGCCAGAAAATAGATATGAGCTCCGATCACCCGCCTTTTCTCTGTCTGTCGGCATGGTGGGCAGAGCTCACCACAGGGGCACTGCGGCGGCCGGGGCCAGGGAGGGAACCAGCTTCACAGTCCTCACCGCCTGCTCTGGGCCTAGGGCTGAGGCCCAGAACCCAGTGCTGGGATTGCCTGGGCTGAGGAATCTTGGGGAGAGGGGCAACTTCCTGCCCTCGGTTCTGGGATTTGGGTTTGGGGAGCTTCTTTCTGAGATACCGATTTTACCTTTGGAAAGCGCTGGCTCTCCTGGAGGCGGGAGTCCAGGCCTCGCCTGGACCCCCGGGCTAGGAAAGAGGGACCCCGCGGCCCTGGAGGAAAGTGAGGCCTTGGGGCAAGTGGATGGGGGGCTCTCGGGGCCAAGAGCTGCAGAGAAGTTCAAGCAAGGAGGAAAAAGCTGCTGAGAGCATTCCGCCCCCCACCCCAGAGCCAACGGACCTCCTGGGGGGGTTCCCCCCCCCAGCAGTGACCATGCCGGCGCAAGGGCGCCGCAGGAGCCTAGGGGAGACCCGGCGGCATGGATGCGTAGGCCTTGGCGGGTCTCCGACGCAGGGAAGGGGCCGGTTGTGAGGCGGGCTGGTCCTAGCCCAGGCCAAAAAGCAGAGAGGGTGAGGAGGGTGGAGGCGCCAGTGGTTTGTCTCCGGCTGGTGGGGACTGGGAGGCCAGGCACCTTTAGAGTAGGACTCCAGATCCTTTTGTTCACCAGACCCCCCAGCTTCTAGAGGGCCACGGGGCGTCTCCGCTGGCTGAACTTCCTCCTTGCTTTAGCATTGGGAGAGGAAAGGCAGAGAGGCGACAGGGAGAGCACAGAGATGGTGACACACAGCTAGGGGAAAGGAAGAGAGAGGATCAGGGGACAGAGAAAGACAGAAGAGAAGAAACGAGGAAAGTAAGAGGAAGAAGGCAAGAGGGAGCAAGAGCGGGGAGTGCGAGAAGGGAGGACGGGAGAGAAAGAAGTGAGAAGACTGAAGGGAGGCGTAGGAAGGAGGAAGGGAGACAGGAACAGAGAGAGGAGGAAAGAGGGCAAGAGATCCCAGTGGGCACCGAGGCCCTGGCGCCTGGGTGAGCCCCTGGTAGGGTTTTGGTGTAGGTTTTTTGAGACTGGCACTCGCGCTCCCAGGGTCAGCAGTGGAGAGAGCCAAGGTATTCTGCGACGAAGGCGCAGGGCTGAGAAATATGTAAATCAGGGCTCCGTGTGCCCCGAGAGTGGCGCAATTACGCCCCCTGAGCAAGAAGCAACAAGCTCCTGACCGGCATGCTGCAGAGGGTGGCGGCGTCGCGGGGGAGGGAGCGGCTGCAGGAAGGGGTGGGGGGGAACCTCGCAACCTCACACCTAGTCCCCTGTGCCCCGGGCTGGGGCTCCCCCCTCCGCTCTCCGCTTCTTTCCCTTCCCCCTTCCTCCCCCTTCCTCCCCCTCCCTCCTCCTCCCCGCCGGCTTCGGTCCGCGTACTTAAAGCGGCGCGGGCGGGCGGGCGCGGGCGGGCGGCCCAGCCGGGCGGTGGCAGATGCACCCAGCAGTGGCAGCCGCCGGCGGCGCACAGGTGACCGGCCTGCGGATCAGCCAGGTCGGGGAGCGTCCGGGGAGCGCTGGCTGGAGCAGGAGACTGATCCGCCCCCAGCGCGCGCGTGTCTCGGCGCCAGGAGCCGTCCCGGGGCGTGTTGGCGAGAGCTGATATAGATATAAGGACATTTCTCTCCATGGCGTCACGTGACATAATTACCACCAGAATCAATCAAGATGAATTGCACGTCAGCGCCCGGTGGGGATTTTTGCTTAGTTGATCCTGGCCCAAGCCTCTTGTGCAATCGATGGCTCAGGTTGGCGGCGCGGGGAGCGGCCCGGGGCTCGCCGGCGCGCACGCCGCGTAGCCATGAACGACTTTGATGAGTGCGGCCCGAGCGCAGCCAGCATGTACCTGCCGGGCTGCGCCTACTATGTGGCCCCGTCGGACTTCGCCAGCAAGCCGTCGTTCCTCTCGCAGCCGTCGTCCTGCCAGATGACTTTCCCCTACTCTTCCAACCTGGCGCCGCACGTCCAGCCCGTGCGCGAAGTGGCCTTCCGCGACTACGGCCTGGAGCGCGCCAAG
>LNAC01000122.1:1314722-1329370 GCA_002007465.1 Ailurus styani
GTGTGTGTGTGTGTGTGTGTGTGTGTGTCCGGCGTGAACACAGGTCCACGCCCGCACTCTCTCCTGTCCCCGCCCATATATCATCCCCCACGACGCAGGCAGGGCCTTTCAGTGGCGTCAGGGGACGTCCCCAACGGGCCGAGGCCTGGCCCTCGCGCGGGCCTGGGCCGGCGGGCGGGCGGGGGTGGGCAGCCAGCGGCCTCTCTCACCTCTTGGTTTCTTTGCCTTGCAGTGGCCCCCCAGCGGTCCCGGAAAAAGCGCTGTCCCTACACCAAGTACCAGATCCGCGAACTGGAACGCGAGTTTTTCTTTAACGTGTACATAAACAAAGAGAAAAGACTCCAACTCTCTCGGATGCTCAACCTCACTGACCGGCAAGTCAAAATCTGGTTCCAGAATCGCAGAATGAAAGAAAAGAAACTGAACAGAGACCGTCTGCAGTATTTCACTGGAAACCCCTTATTCTGAGAGCTCCAGGAAGCACCCCTCTTCCCGAGCCCCACTCACCCACCCACTTCCCCACCAGCCTGCTCTCGGCAGGCCCCATGTCCTTGGGTTTAAGGACGCCTCTTCTCTGTGGAACTCCACGATTCCTTCCCACGGTCAACTCGGGACCTCCCAGCGACCACTGCTGCCTGCCGACGAGGCCGGGGACTTGGCCGAATGGATCCTAATAAGGGGAAAATGGTAAATGCAAACGTCCCTTTACAATTTTACCGCCAATGTGCTGCTGTTCTCCCTCCTTCTCTCAGAGTCCCCGTGGGGACGCTGTGGGATCTGTAGAGAGTTAGGCCGCTGGGCTGGAAGGTGCTTGTTTTTGTTCTGAGTTTAAGGGAACTGACCAACCCCCTCGGTGAATGCAGATTATTTAAACTCCGGGAAATGCATCTTTGGTCTGTTGGTCTGTCGTATCAAGGCAGAAGTCACTGTGTTTTGTGTGAATAAATGGTTTCTGGTAAAATGGAGGTTACAGCTTCGACACACTAAATGATTTTTTCCTCTTTAAAGAAGTTTAGTGTCTGATTAGGGGATTTTAGTGGCCAGAACGTTCTCTCCTATGCAACTGAAAACCAAGTGAAATGCTTTTTAATCCCCCGGAAATGAGAGTTGCTCTCTCCCACCCTGTCTGTCTAGGCTACGCTGGTTTTAAAAATCACTTTTGGGATGCATTTCTGAATTAAGGCTGTGGCCCAGCCATTCTGGTGCTGCTTTCTCCAGGCAATGTGGCAGAGGCAGCAGGAACCTAAGAAGGAAGTCTCCTCCCCCCATCCCCAATTTAATGAACCTGGAATTTCTGAAAGGACAAAAATCATTTTTTAAAAAACTTGTTAGAAAATCTAAGTTTACTCTTAACAAAGTGTCAAGGAGCCAGGGTCCCTTCAAAAAAGAAACCAAAATTAGGAAGCTTCATTGAAAAAAAAATACTTTGCTAAAAGGAAGTTACCAGTGGTCTAGAGGGCTTGGGATCCTTGCGAGGGTCACAGCAGGCATAAGGTAGAGAAGGTAAGACCCCTCCCTGGATAGGGCCTGAGGCTGCAGACCCACTTCTCACTGCATTTATCGCTTCAAGTTAAAGAATGTGGTGGGGGCTGAACTGCACATTATGTTGCTGGGCCAGGCCAGGCTGTTTACAAAACCTTGAACTGTCTAGACAACACCATAAAAGCCAAAGTTCTAAACAGCTTAATTGGGTTATATTATACACCTTCTGGTGGGCCCAAAAGAGATTTCCGCAATGTGCAATAAACTGTAGGAGTGAGAAAAGCATCTCTTTCTCTGAAAAAAGTAAAGTGAATCATGACTCTTAACCTCTTCTAAGCCCAAAGTAAAAAAAAAAAAATTCCATAAGATGTACAGTACCCCCACGCATCTTCAGAGGAGGTATGCATTTCCAAATGCAAAATTTTTTTAATTGCTAAAGTTTGGGGGGGAGGAGGAAAAACATAAGTGCATAAGTGTATGCCTTTGAACTTCCAAAATGTCAAGGTCATCACCTTTAACCTTTCTGAATAATTAGGCGCCTTAAGGTTCTTCTGTGATATTCAGCCGCCACCCACTCTCACACACACATGCTTACACACATCCAGACCCCCACATACATTTATGACCACACAGCATCATATCAGGGGCTCACCATAAATCTAAGCAAATGCCTAATTTCAGGATCAATAACCTTAATTTCCCTTCAAACATTTGTGTAATTCAATAGCAGTTGACTTCTTTTTAAAATATTGGTTAGATTTAAGTGTCTACCAGCATGTTTTTAATACAGCTAGTATATACTGAGGTGGGTTTTGGGGGGGGTGTCATAGACAGCAGTCCCCTTTGCTTTAATGAAGGACCAAGTCTTTCAACGCAGGCATTCGAAAGAGGAAGCTTTAGTCAGATTTACACCTTCGCTATATTTGAAAAAAACTGCTGCACCGTCAGATAAGTTATTGTACTTTTTATGATATGGAACAAAACTAAAAATATTTATATTGTTTTCCAAAGTGTCCTTCAACCTTTGGTGAAAATTGCAAGAGAAACAAAGCCTAGAATTGAATAATTTCGTTCGGAAGGGGGATTCCTTTGTGTGGAATTCTGGGCGTCCGTTAAAATGTCAGTGCCCTAGTAGTATGATCGTTGCAGGAGCTTAAAACTGCTTTATTTCTTTCTCTCTCCATCTATCTTTTTTTTTTTTTTTTTAACTGCGTCTAAATGTAGCAAGCTTGTGTGTCCACTACCTTAGGTAAGCCGAACGGAGAGATACCATTTCCCGTTTGCATGGCCTTGGAGAGCCACACGGGGGCGCGCTCACGTTCCAGAAGCCGCGTTTGGCGGAGAGGCCGCGGTACCGTATCTTTCCAATACTGATTCTAATACGCAATCTCAGCCCGTTAGAAACACGCGGTCACTAAGGTATTTGTTTGCTGTTTGTTTGTTCAAAACAGCCACGAGGTGTGGGAAGTTGTATAAGGACAGAGAAAAGGGAGCTACCCCGATTCCTGAAACAGACAATCACCTAATCGTTGTCTCCTTCAAGATAACGCTGTTGCAAAGAATACCTTGGTGTAACCTGGTGGTGTCAAGGAGAGGGTTTTTTTTTTTAAAGACCAATATGTACATTTTGATATAGGTCATGCCACTGAGAGTTAATTAAGTTAGAGAAATTAATTTTCTTGTTGGTATGAGTATGGAGAATGATATGAGGGTAGGACCAACTCTTCCCCAAAACAGCGTCCACCTCGGACGCTCTCCGACCGCCTGGGATGATTAAAAGGCTTTTGTTTAAGACGGATTGGGGCGCCGGCAACTTCGCTGAGTGTGGTCACAGAGAAAATGAGACGCGTCGGGACTGAGGGGGTTGTTTTGGGTGAGGGAGTGGCCCCCAACCCAGCAGTGCCTGGTATCTGGGGCTAACGGTAGCGAGAAGTGCAGGCAGAAGTGAGTTGGGGCTCCTGGGCCAGGCTGGGCTGATGTGGCTGCGGGAAGAGGCAGGCTGACCCGGGAAACGTTTATACTATGAGGCAAGGCGGCATAGAATGGGGATTGCATTTGAAGCAAACGAGCTTTGCGTTTGATGGAACCCTGGACACTCTTTTCAGCTGCCTACTGGCCTTGAGAACGGAGTTCGATTTTGACACCAGCTCTCGGAAGCAGTCTTCTTGCTGCATGCCCTCCTGGCCCCCTATTCCCCTTTTGCAAAGCCCCTGACTTTGGGGAGGGTCTGTGTCACCATCCTCTGTGCAAAAGGGAGGCCTCCAGGACATGTATGGACTGTGCTAAGGGAGGGTGGCTGTCCCTTCTTTCCCGAAGTTCATTGTGAAGCGCCCGCAACGCCCAAAATTAGTGCTGGCCTCCTCGGCTCTGCTCCCTCTGTCTCCTTTCTCCAAACCCTGGACCAAAGGCCCGGGGTCCACCCCTGGGAGCTGGCATCAGCCTGAGTGGAGGCTGGGGCGCCATGAGCCCTCCAGTGAGGCGCCAGCCAGAGGCATAGGTGTTCCCCACGGGCACCCCCGGCTCCCGCCTGTCTGACCGCGGGTCCTGCTTAGCTACTGTGAAGCGACATTTCTCCGAGCTGAACCTGGGTCTCAGTCCAGGTGGGGAAAGAACCCTCCTTCCCAAATGTCGTTATATTCCTCTTCGGGCAGCTCCAGCAGGGGTGCATGTGGCCTTTCAGGACCCCTTGGCCTTGGCTGGCAGCCTTGCTCAGACAACGGGTGCTCAGCCGTCTGCAGTTCCCTTCCTACCCGCAGAGCCCAAGATGGGCCTGAGAAAGGACAGAGGATTGGACCAGGACTTTCGGGGGCTCCAGACCTGACCCCTCCTGATTGTTGAGAGCCTGTGGGGCGTATGGAGTGCGGGCCCCGTATCTTGAATCACTGAGGTCTCGGATCCTGAGGTGGAGGGAAAGTGCGCCAAGTAGGAGTCTTTTGTGTCTGGGACGGAAAGAGGCTCCCGGCTGCCTGCCCTTTTGCACAGTCTCCACAGACTCTTCATTGAGTTGGTGGTGGCTTCCACAGCCGGCCCATTTGCCCCCTCGATTTCTTTTCACACTGGTTGGAAGGTGCACAGTGCAGCCCGGATGGACTCCCTAGGGAAGCAGCCTTTAAAATTTGTCCCCATCCACTCTGCCCCCCCCGAAGAATGGCACAGCCCTGAGGCCGCTCAGGGCCCAAATTCAGGGCAAACCTAGGAGTCCCCAGGTCTACTCAGGCCCAGGGTCACTGTTCTTCCTGGTGACAGAAGAGCGCAGATGCAAGCCACTTCAGGATTACAAATGCTAATTTCTTGCTAAAGCGACCCTATTAATTTTTTCTCTGGAAAGAGCTGTGCCAGGGAGAAGGATGTCTTGGTACAAATATGGATATTCATCTCCTTTATAGTGCAATATTGATTTATTATTAATGGTAACTGCTCCAACTGATCTAAAGATGATCGAAAACAGCAGCTAGGAAGCTACATTAAATACTCCCAAGCAAAATACAGGCTGGCCTAGAAAGCCACTGCCTTTTCATTCCATTTGCTTCATCTTAGCCTTAGAGTCTTAACCGAACTTGCCATCCTCCCAGGTCCAGATCATTCCCTTGTATTATTTCTATTTTGCTCCATTTTTATTATAAAATTCCTCTGAAATATTGGCGTCTCTGGCCTCAAGGAACTGGTCAGAAGACAGATATTTGAGAAAGAATAACAGAGAATTTTGAGATAATAGATTCAAAATTATAGCCGAGACACATATTTCCTGTGAATGAAGAAGAACTATGTAAAGCCGAATCTAATGTGGGGGTGCCTTAGAGCCCGAAGCCCCCGAGAGTTGAAACAGAAAGGCCCCCAAATTCGGAAGGCAGATCCTGCTTGTGTTGGCTCACCATAGACCTACCCGCTCCGCGAGGAATTGCTGGTTTTTAGCCTGAATGTTTTCTTCATGTATAAATAAAGATTATGAAAGGGCATTTGATGGGCATAAAATTCCCGATTAGATTGAACAGTCTTGCCTCACGAGTGGGATGGGGAGAATTGGACAACCGAGTTCCAGGCAGCGACCCTGGCTGAGAGGCAAAGGGACGGCAGTCTCGGAGCGTCGGGCTGGCGTCAGGGCGCCTGCCGAGAGCGTGTGCAGCGGGCACTTTGTCCAGCCCTGGGCACGCTTAACCGTGGCCAGGATCATGATCTCCACCTTCTGATAAAACAATTTTGGGGCTGCTGGTCCATGGCTGTTAGCTTTGAACGGGAGCGGCAGCAGACTAGAGTCAAAAGTTGGATTTTTTGTGTGTGTGTGTCTTCCTCGCCGCCCACCCACCCCTCTCCATCCTCAAGCTTTAAAACCGCCACCCCTATGGAAAGGTAATGTTTAAACCTCGGGCTTCGCCGGCCGGCATCCCGCAGCCGGAGCAGTTAGAGGCGCCAGGCTTTTAACCTGACAATGATGTTGTATTTGAACAGCTGCGTGAAGGTTTAAAAGGTCTGTCTCATTGCCACCGCGGAGTTTTTTAAAAGGGGTTATTGTTTGGGCGAGGGCACTTCGAGGGGACAGGCAAAGTGGTCCCAAGGCCGAAAATAATGTTCAACGCCTGTTTCCACCGGGCCGGGGGAGATTCCTTTTGGGGAGGGGGGACAGAGGGTTTTTTGGAAAAGGTTTTTGTGAAGGAGGGAGCAGGCTCCTAGTTCCCCCCAGAATGCTGAGGCGCTTTAATGAGCATCAGGCTCCAAAGAAATGTTCAGCTGAGGCGGAAACCCAATTTGCCCACAAGTTCAGTCTCTGGGCCTGAAACCCAAGCCCAGCCCATGACAGGGCAAGTGTGGGGGGAAGAAAACACAGACGCCTTTCCGGACAGAGAACTGGTTCACAATCAGGGTTTCTGGGGCCCATTTCCTCTCTCCGATGCAGGGAAGGGGATCTGGGAAGCCTGAGGACGGCTCCTGTGCCCTGGCCTGGCCCCTCGACCAGGGCAAGCCTTTGGAAATCAAGGTTAAAGCTCCCCGCTGCTGCCCCGAGGCCGGGGCTTCCGAAGGGCGGCTCACCCGCCTGCAACCAGAGAACAAGAAAGGAAGTTGTTGGAGAAGTTTCTCATAAAACTCTGAGTTTCCATGGTGGTGATGGTGGTTATTCTTTAATGAGCTCGACCACAACCCCAGACCAAATCCTCTTTATAGAACTTTCCGTCACCAAAGGAAACAGAGGACTAAGGTTCTCCCACCTCCTTTTTTTTCCCCCTCCCTCCCCTTACCCAAGCAAAACGGTGTCAAATAATTTTAGGAATTGTCCAAAACTATAAAACTCAACTTCTGACAAAAGTATAGCTTTTAATATTTGACGATTTGTGTTAAAACAAAAATTGACCTTCTTGGTTAGTAGCGAAGGGGAAAAATCAATAGTATAATTTTCAATAATTCATAAAGCGAACGCCATTATGCTAAATCTTAACTATTAATCTTATCCTTTACAAAGTCTCGATTGATTTGTTAATAAAATATCTTCCCGTGTGTGGCAACAGCGGGTATAACTCTTTAAAAACCTTCAGAAGCAAGAAAATTACCAAGTAGCCCAAGAATGTAGATGAGAATTTTATTGATCGCCCTGATTCTTCTTAATATGTATTAATAAATTCCACAACCTTTTGTACCTTGCACTTGTCAGAAACCAATGCTTTTACAAAATCCATAAAAGGAAAACATATTTTTCTTTGCAGAAGAACCAAATGACACCTTTGCATCTCTCTCTCTCCTACTCGGCCCAGTCAGTTTTCTAAAACTTCTGCAGTCTGAGGGCGAGAGTTTTCCCCTTTCCTTGAAAAAATTCTTTTCTTTCTCCCTCCCTTCCTTCCTTCCTCTTTGCTCATTATTATCAGGGTGTGTAGGGAGGGAAACCTCGGTTTAGTTCTACCGCTGGGAACCCGAGGGACGCTTTCGAGGACAGCCAGCTGCTGGCGAGGGATTGTCTCCGGGCTGAAAGCTCCCAGCGGCCCGGCCGCAGAGGTCGGGGTGTGGTTCCGCCGAGAGAGCCGAAGGCTCGGGCAGCCCACCCGGGCGCTGAAGGGCCGGGATCCCGCATCTCCCTCGGGCTGGAGGAGGGAATGGACAGCGCCAGGGCCGGCCAGTCCTCGGGGCTCGGGGCCGGCCAGCTGCTTGGCCTCTTAGCCCTCGCCGCCCTGCTCCACTCCGCTCCCCACGATAACTTGACCGCGTCTTTGCGTGAGACATCTTTCCTGTGGCCCCCTGGGGTGCGATGTCTCAGAGCCCGGGGAATCCGACTCACCTTCCCAGGCTGCCCGGGAGAAAATTAACCAGCCGGGCCCCCACCCCCCGCCCGTGCCCCGGCTTTCGGGCGCGTTCTGCCTGGGTGTGTGCGGGGAATGCTTCTGTGTGCAGGCGCACGGCACTCTGGCTTCCCTCCCCGCGCCTGTCCTCCCGGACGCCCCTCCGGCCGAGGCTTTCCTTCCGCCAGCCGGGCCCAGAGGCCGGAGCGGGGGACGCGAGTAGGGCCGGCCGGCGGAGCGAGCCCCGGGGAGGCTGGCGGGCGACGGAGAGCGCCGGACCGGTTGTCTCCAGCGCGCACTATCGCGGGCGCGTAGTAGATGTCGCTGTTGTCCGTGCTTACGCGGCCGGCCGGCCGGGCTCTGGAGCACGTGACCTGCGAGGAGGCTGCGGCTCAAGGCCATTTTCAAATCTCATTGGCTTGGTTGTCATGTGGTCGGCAGAGGCATCCACAATTACACGGGGAATGTTTTCCTAGAGATGTCAGCCTACAAAGGACACAATCTCTCTTCTTCAAATTCCTCCCCAAAATGTCCTTTCCCAACAGCTCTCCTGCTGCTAATACTTTTTTAGTAGATTCTTTGATCAGTGCCTGCAGGAGTGACAGTTTTTATTCGAGCAGCGCCAGCATGTACATGCCACCACCTAGCGCAGACATGGGGACCTATGGAATGCAAACCTGTGGACTGCTCCCGTCTCTGGCCAAAAGAGAAGTGAACCACCAAAATATGGGTATGAATGTGCATCCTTATATACCTCAAGTAGACAGTTGGACAGACCCGAACAGATCTTGTCGAATAGAGCAACCTGTTACACAGCAAGTCCCCACTTGCTCCTTCACCACCAACATTAAGGAAGAATCCAATTGCTGCATGTATTCTGATAAGCGCAACAAACTCATTTCTGCTGAGGTCCCTTCGTACCAGAGGCTGGTCCCTGAGTCCTGTCCCGTTGAGAACCCTGAGGTTCCTGTCCCTGGATATTTTAGACTGAGTCAGACCTACGCCACCGGGAAAACCCAAGAGTACAATAACAGCCCCGAAGGCAGCTCCACAGTCATGCTCCAGCTCAACCCTCGCGGCGCGGCCAAGCCGCAGCTCTCGGCCGCCCAGCTGCAGATGGAAAAGAAGATGAATGAGCCCGTGAGCGGCCAAGAGCCCACCAAAGTCTCCCAGGTGGAGAGCCCCGAGGCCAAGGGCGGCCTTCCGGAAGAAAGGAGCTGCCTGGCTGAGGTCTCCGTGTCCAGTCCCGAAGTACAGGAGAAGGAAAGCAAAGGTCGGTATGAGCAAGTTGCCACCCCAGCGGGGCGTGCAGCCCGGGAACCCGGCGGAGAGGGAGTGCCTGGGTGCCCAGCGTCGAGCCCGGGCAGCTGAGGCAGGGCCCGACTGGCAGGTGCCGCTCCTCCTGGCTTTTAGAGGGGCAGTCTCAGTCTCGAGATGGTCCCTGCTTCTCCCCGGCTGCCCTGGCCCTCCTGGCTTGTCCTGGCCCCACGCTGATGGCGCCTGGGCAGAGGAAGGGCTTGCCGGGTTTATTTTTCCTGAGCTAGACCTGGAAATGCAACAAAAGAGGGTAAATGAGACCTGCGGCTCGTAAACACGGCCCCAGAACCTCCTTTCTCCTGCTCAGATTTGCAGTCCCAGCTTTGCCTTTCGCCCAATGATGATTTTAAGGCGGTCCAAGGCACCGTGTTCGTGTTCAAGTGTATGCACCCCGCATCCTGCGAGCTTGGGGGCGGCAATGGGAACGAAATGACTGGGCTGGTTGGCGCTGGGGCTGGGGAACAGGGCTCCCAGCCTCTGCGGGGTTAGGTAACCTTGGCTTTGTCTGGGGAAAGTGCCGTAAGCTTTGCAATCCATTTGCAAAGAGGGCAGAGGCTGAAGGGGGGAGAATGGAATCTTTAGGGCCCACCCGGCAGGGCCAGCCTTAGGGCTGGGCTGGGGCAAAGAGCCAGGGGTCCTGGCTTTTTGAGAAGGAACCCTGCCCCTAAGCCTCTCCCTCAGTGTCCAGAGGTGGGCCACAGTAAGGAGCCACATTTCTGGGGGTGGGGAGATGCTTTCGTGTGGGGACCAGAAGGCATGCGAATGCAAGAGATTCTGGGGAGTACAACAATGCCCCAGGCAGATCGGAGAAGGTGTGCTCGCTTCCTTGGTTATCTTTTGAAAGAGAAGGGCAACTATCAACCTGGTTGTGGGGCTCTCCGCCTGGGCAGGAAAAGTGGGGAAGAAGTGGCAGACTTGGGGATGTGAGGCAGCAGTGGGGTTGGTAGTCTTGTTCAAGCTGTGGTTTGCTTCTTTCACTCCAGCCCAATTAGGAGCTGCCCACTTAGAATGTTGCTGGGGAGATCCTGAAAGTTTACTATTGTTCTGATGTTTTGTGCAGGTCAGAAAGTTGAGAGAGAGAAAGAGAGAGAACCCTGACACCGAGGGCAAGAGTACCCGCCCATCGTGTCATTTTGGGCATTTAAACTAATCTGGCATCAATTACAAATCCTTTCCAGGGCCACCTCATATGAGTAATGTTTAATACCAGCATTTCCCAAAGCGGCCTGGCTGCCAGCGGGGTCATGGCCAAGGGTACATTTGAAAAGACCGAGAGAAAAAAAAAAAAATTCTTGATTTTTTTTTTCTTCTTCTCCCTTTAATTTTGTTAGAGGAAATCAAGTCTGATACTCCAACCAGCAATTGGCTCACTGCAAAGAGTGGCAGAAAGAAGAGGTGCCCTTACACTAAGCACCAAACGCTGGAATTAGAAAAAGAGTTCTTGTTCAATATGTACCTCACCCGCGAGCGCCGCCTAGAGATCAGTAAGAGCGTTAACCTCACCGACAGGCAGGTCAAGATTTGGTTTCAAAACCGCCGAATGAAACTCAAGAAGATGAGCCGAGAGAACCGGATCCGAGAACTGACCGCCAACCTCACCTTCTCTTAGGTCCCAGGCCCGTCGGAGGCCAGGATCGGAGAGGGGGCACCGCGTTCCAGGGCCGAGTGCTGGAGGACTGGGAAGGCGGAAACAAAACCTTCATTGCTCTTTGTTTTTTGTTTTGTTTTGTTTTGTTTCCTGCTAGAATGTGACTTTGGGGTCATTCTGTTCGTGCTGCAAGTGATCTGTAATCCCTATGAGTATATATATATTAAAAAAACTAGCACGTGTAATTTATTATTTTTTCATCGTAATGCAGGGTACCTATTACTGCGCGTTTTCATTTGGGTCTTAACTTATTGGAACTGTACAGCATCCATCAGTTCACTCATCCATCCAGCAATGTGACTTTTTCATGTTTTTCCTAACGCAAAAGGTCTGTGTGTGTGGTTTGTCCATGATCTCATGGCATTTTGAATACATCCAGTACTTGAAAGTACTTAAATTACATATATATTTAAAAAAAAAGATTAAGAAAACCCACAAGCTTTGGGGGGAGGGGGACTAAAAAAAGCACATTACAATGTATCTTTTCGCAAATGAATTTAGCAATTGTCCTTGGTGAGATGGAATATTGACGACTTATGCCTTGTAGCCTTCCCTTGTGGTGCATCTGTGGTTTGGTAGAAGTACTACAGCAACCTGTCCTTTCTGTGCATGTTCTGGTCGCATGTATAATGCAATAAACTCTGGAAACGAGTTCGCTCCCTCTGCTTTCTGAAATGGACATATGTTACAGTGGAAATGAAAGCCTTTGGTGAGATTATCTTCCGGTTAAATTGCTTGTTTGGGGCAGTTGAGGGTGGTGATAGAGAGCAAGGAGAAGGAAGATGGGAGAAGCTGAAGGAGGCATCCGGTGCTAAAATTTGGCAGTGGTGGGTGCGGGGAGGGATAATCCAGCCTGGGTGTGCTGTTTTCCTAGCTGGGAAGACGGGGAGTCTTCTCCCCTTGCCCCCTCCCCGAGACAGTAACATAATTGAATTCTAGATGGGTGTATGTTTCCCTCTACCCAGAGCCTGGTAAGTAAGACTGTGTCCACGCTGCCTTTCCCCCCCACCCCACAGCTCCCCATTTGTGTGTTTTCCTGTCTTTGGTTTTGGTTTTGTTATTTTTTTAATACTTGCAGTGGGGTCTTGGTGATTTCTGCCTGGCGTGCCATCGTCAGGGGCTAGGTTGAAAGCAGTCTGGCCCACCTGGAAGCCGCCGGGCCTCCATTACAGGAACAAGGACAAGCAGCAGCTAGCACTGCAACGCTCCAGTTCTGCCCCCACTCTTTCCCTCACCCCCACCCCTAGCCCAAGCGCAAGACAAGCCAGGCCACAGCGAAGCCGAGGATGGGTGAGTTTTCCCATCCCACTTTGCCCTGGTTTCCTTGTGCCAGGATTTCATGCTCAGTCATTAGCTTTCAGTGGCCCACATGAAATTTTCGTAAAATTCTCTGAAAAGATTCCCCCCCAGGTAATGCTCCCCCTATTTAATTATAAACTGCTGGGTGGAGCCACTGTATCCGGGAGGCAAGAAAATCTACAAAAGGTGACTGAAAGGGACTTTGCAAATGAACGTGACTTCCCATGAAGTCCAATGTTCCAGCTGCCGACACAGCTTGGAAAACTCCAGCCAGCCTTCACCGAGAGAACCCAGACTTATCTAGTCCTGCATGGGAGAAAGGAGAAGAGGCCTTAGAGGGAAGAGCCAACAGAGAATTCGTTTCCTCAGGTTGTACTGTGGTTTCAAAAGGTCTCCACCAGCTTCAAGTAGCTTCACAAAACACATCCTTTTCACTTTTTCTCCCCATGAAACTATCTATTCAGGGGCGATGAGCTTTACAGTTCCCATCCAGGGAGTCTTTAGGAAATTCAGTATTTATTCAGAGTTTTAAACTTCCTTCTGAAAACCAAGAACCTTCCCCAGTTCCAAGACAGAACCCTTTAGGGGAGCCATTTCCTAGGGATGGGAGAGAGAAGGCTGGGAATCCATGCCACGTTGAAAACACTAGATTTGCCCAGACCTCCATTGGTTGGGCAGGAGAAGGAGGGCAATTTTAACTTAGACGTTTCCTCCCTGCGATGTGGGGAGCGCCATTAGTTGTTGACAGGGGGCCATGTCTCAGAGGAAAACCCCTGCTACAGGCAAAGGCATCGCCTCTGGAACAAAATCAGAAAGCCATTGGCAAAGGCAATCAATCAGGCCATAAGTAGCCATTTACCCCCTTCCTTTCCGGGGCTCGAGGTGGGCTGGGATCCCTCCAAGGGTGCTCTGAGCAACTTGTAGAGTGAGGGATATATCCTCTGCCGCCCGCTCTCGGGCTGCTTTTGTCTCGGCTCCCAGCCGAGCTTCCGAGGCTTTGTACCATGGATTTGGGAGTGACAATGGGCATTTCCCTCAGATTCAAGGCTGCCCAGCCTTACTTCTGGAGAGGGGAAAAAAAAAAAAAGACGAAGAAGAAGAAAAGAAGAAGAATTCGGAAGACAGTGGCGGGAGAAGCACCCCAAGAAGCGGCCCTGCCCGGGGGAGCCGCGGCTCCCGCCGGCCTCTGAGGCAGGCTCGGGCGGTGGGCGGGAGCGGGCCCGCGCTTGCATTTGGGTTCTGCCCTGTGGCGTGTTCTCTTCCAGGGCCTCTCCAGCAGCCCCGGAGAAGACACGGCACCCTGGCCGCCACGGCACCCGCGGTGCCTACGCTACAGCCTGCGAGCACTTCCCAGGGCGCACGGAAGCCCCGGAGGCGGCGGCCGCGGCACCCAGTCGGCGGCCCGGGCCGCCCCGGCTCACCCCGCGGGCCGCGGCGTGTGCTCGGCCTCACGTCGGGGGCGTGTGTGGCTGCGCGGGCGTGTGCGATGTGGTAGGGGGAGGAGGCCCTCCGAGCGGCTCCATCCGTCCGTTTTATTAGGGACACATTAATCTATAATCAAATACACCTCATAAAATTTTTATTGAAAGGCATAATATCATTACAGAGGTCTTCCACCTGTTTTAAACAACACGACAAGCTGTGAGAGAGCGTGTGTGGGTCTGCGCAGGGAGGGGTGGGTTTGGGTAGGGAGAGAGGCACCGGGGAAAAAACTCCCCTCGGGCGCCAGGGGGCCGCCTCTGAAGGCCGGCCTGCCTCGGGCCGCGCGCCGCCCTGCGTGCCCCGGGCCGCTCCGGGATCGGGCCCGGCGCTCGGGGCGCCCGGGACGCGCGGCCGGGAGCTCAGGGAGTCCAGGCGCTGCAGAGGCAGCGCCCGGGTCTGAACTGCATGCAAGACCTAGGGCGGCAAGTGGAGACGAACAAATAGTCCCCCGCGCCTCCTCCGGCCGCGCTCGGGCGCAGTGGCTCCAGCCACCGCCAGGCTGTCCGAGCCGGGCCGGACCGAGCTGGGCGCACGGACCGGGCTCATGGGCTCTAATTGCGGCGCTTATGTTGATGATGATTTTTTTTTTTTTTTAATCACAGCAGCCCCCCGTTTAGCGGACTGATTTACTCCCGGTATTGGTAAATATGATCACGTGGGCCGCGCGACCAATGGTGGAAGCTGCAGCCTGCAAACTAGTCGGCGGCTCGGGCGCCGGCGGGGAGCGGCGCCGCGGCGGGCAGTGTAACCTTGGGTGGGAGCGCGCGGCGCCTCAAAATG
This sequence comes from Ailurus styani, assembly GCA_002007465.1. NCBI lineage: Eukaryota > Metazoa > Chordata > Mammalia > Carnivora > Ailuridae > Ailurus > Ailurus styani. The sequence continues at coordinate 1,328,991 of LNAC01000122.1, forward strand.
TCCTCCAGTGGCACCCTCAGCAACTACTACGTGGACTCGCTCATAGGCCATGAGGGCGACGAGGTGTTCGCCGCGCGCTTTGGGCCGCCGGGGCCCGGCGCGCAGGGCAGGCCCACAGGTGTGGCCGACAGCCCGGCCGCGGCCGCCGCCGAGTTTGCCTCGTGTAGTTTTGCCCCCAAATCGGCCGTGTTCTCCGCCTCGTGGTCCGCGGTGCCCGCCCAGCCCCCGGCGGCTGCGGCGATGAGCGGCCTCTACCACCCGTACGTGCCCCCGCCGCCCCTGGCCGCCGCCGCCTCCGAGCCCGGCCGCTACATGCGCTCCTGGATGGAGCCGATGCCCGGTTTTCCGGGGGGCGCGGGCGGCGGCGGCAGCGGCGGGGG
>LNAC01000122.1:1337135-1358412 GCA_002007465.1 Ailurus styani
CCAGGCCGCCCCCCCGCCTCCTCCGCATCCTCCGCCTCCGCCGCCGCCTCCCCCCTGCGGCGGGATTGCCTGTCACGGGGAGCCCGCGAAGTTTTACGGATACGATAACTTACAGAGACAGCCGATTTTTACGACCCAGCAAGAGGCCGAGCTGGTACAATATCCTGACTGTAAATCGTCCAGTGGTAATATTGGCGAGGACCCAGACCACTTAAATCAGAGCTCGTCTCCTTCTCAAATGTTTCCCTGGATGAGACCACAAGGTTGGGATGCATTTTTTTTTTTTTAATGCGGGGAGAGGGGGAGAAATCTGCTTTCGTCTCACGTTCTAGCTTTAAAACTACCTTTTCCTCGCCCTGTCCCTTTCCTTCTTGTGTAGCTATAGTAGCTCTTATTCGTAAAGTAATACTTTTTCGTAAAGTAGAAACCGCGTAAAGATGATGGGGACAGAGTAATTGTGAAGACCTCCTCTCTGTTCCTTTTGCCTGCATATTCTATATATATCAGAGCTAAAGAGACTTGTTTATATTTCATCCTTTAGACCCGTTCCAGAAAGCTCCAGCAACCTGCAGAGGCACCATTACATTTCTAAAACGCTTGTTTTCCCTTTTTTTTTTTCTTTAAATCAGCAGCTCCTGGTAGACGAAGAGGAAGACAAACCTACAGTCGTTTCCAAACCCTAGAGCTGGAAAAAGAATTCCTTTTTAACCCTTATCTGACCAGGAAGAGAAGAATTGAGGTTTCCCACGCCCTAGCCCTTACGGAGAGACAGGTAAAAATCTGGTTCCAGAACAGGAGAATGAAATGGAAAAAAGAGAACAACAAGGACAAATTCCCAGTTTCCCGACAGGAGGCAAAGGATGGGGAAACCAAAAAGGAAGCCCAAGAGCTGGAGGAAGACAGAGCTGAAGGCCTGACAAATTAACTTCTACCTTTAAAATTTTACCACAGACTATTAAAACTAATGATCAACACATGCTGTTGGACACCATCTATTTTCTTTGTTGGAAAGGACTTTACCTGTATTTCAAGCTACCTTCATGTCACTGCTCTTGAGGTTTCTGCGCTTTGAGAGGGGTTTGGGTGTTAGACGTTTCTAGTATCACATAGAAGCAGCCCTTGAGCTGTCCTATGTAAGGGTTATTTGATACTGACCTTGTTGCTATATTTTTGTAATGGTAGTTTTTAATGTCTGAGCTGGTGATTTGCCTCAACAACATAAACTTCCTAATGATTAGCACTAAATAACTGAATATAAAATGCTTTATTAATCAAACAAGTGCACTTGAACACTTAAAATCTTTTCTTTATGGTGAGTAAATTAAAAGAGATCTATTAATTTTTTTAAAAATTATGCCTGCAGAATATTTACTTTATGTTATTTGATTAAAACGTATTATTTATGTTTTCCTTTTTTGCTTTTATAATGAATGGTTCGGGTGCCTTTTGTTTACTCCTAAAAGGTTTCTTTGAGTATTTTGTAAATGTAATATCTCTGGGAAAAGTCTGGGCCAAATATTCATAAAGCACATGTTAGCCGAAGAGTGTAATGTGTAGTCCGGCTCTGCAGCTTCCTTAAACTTGGGGAAGATGTTGGGCCAGTGACAAAAGTTTCAGGAAAATGTCATAGTTGATGTTTAATAATTTTCTGTAGTCTATACAAATTGTGACAATTTAATCATCTAAAGTGAATGAATACTTGAAAAGCCAATTATAACATTTTCACTCATTAACTTTTCACTCTGGCAAGTCGCCTTGTGGAATGCCTCTCATTTCTCAATTTGCTTTCGTTTTGAACTGTGCTTGGTATCGCCTGAAATCGCTAGGTCTCTATGCTGTGGCCGCTGCTGTGATTCCGTTTATTGAATAGGTGCCATATTTATTTGTATTTCCTTCGCTCTGTTTGCACGCCCATTTTGAGCCAACTTGTGTGCGTCTCAGATGTCGGTTGGTACGTCCTCTGCTGTTCTCCAGGATGGCCTCACCTATTGAAACAAGCCCTGAGAGCAAATGCAGAAAAATCTGAGTGTAAACAACCGCTCCAGAACATAGCTAGCTCCTTAATAAAGAAATGAATCTTTTTCTAGAGGTAGTGTCTTTCAGCGCCGCGCATAACCCTTTCCCTGAGTCAGAAGCCACCACCTAGGCTACTAGAAGGCAATGTTTCACCAAGGCTTCTATTTGATTTTAAAAAAAGCAAAAGAAAAAAAGTGGGGTAACAAGCACTGTGCTGCATTGTAACAATAAATAAATAAATGTAGGGAGGGGTCTCCTTTTCATTCCAGAGAGGACTGGCTAGGCTATCCTAGCTGCATCTTGCTTTAAATAACCTTGCTAAAATACTGTGAAAGCTTTGAACTTCGCAAAGGACTCAAGTTGTGGGCCCAGTGGGGGAAGACCCAGAGTCCAGGTTACACCACAGATTATTCTGCTGAGCCTGTGCTGATGCTGGAGTTTGAGATCTGTTATTAACAAGATATCCATTTTCCATTGGAGGCTGCTCCCGCAGCTGCCATTTTATAAGGGAAGAGGAGGGGGAAGAGGGGTAGTAGAGACGAGGAAAAATTCAAGTAAACTAATACTTCTGCAGAAATGGGAAGTACCTCATCAGGTAGACATTGAAGGGCTCTTTGCATTTTCTAGATGCGTTTATTTTTAAAGAGGTACATTTTAATTTCCAGAATGGTTTTCATTGCACAGGTAAGAAAATGGAATCTGTCTTAGGCCTGAATCAGCCCCTCAGGCATTGGTGGGTTAGTTGTCTGCCACTTCAAGGACCTGGGAAATGTTGGCACTGGTGGGGCCAAAAGTGAAACACCACCTAGCTTTCTATCCAGGGAAGAGGTTGTGGCCGTGGCATTTGCTGACCTGAGCCAGGAAAGACAATTTTAAGTTACGGGTGGCCTGCGGCTTAAGAAACATTTGCACGAGAGGAGACAGCTGCAAATATGCATGCTGGATTTGGAAACGTTCTGCTCCGTGTGCTGCTTGAGACTCTGCTGTTGGCTTCTAGAGCAAAGATGCCAAGCCCCTGAAAGCATGGCTAGGAAAGAGCCTGTGGGGTGTTGGCGGTGGGGGTTGGTGGAGTAGCGGTGGCAGTGGCGGTGGCAGTAGTGGCAGTGACGGCGGCAGCCACAGGCTGGCTAGATCTTCTTGCTGGCTAAACTCCAGCTCCCTTCCATTTAAGTGATTCCTCTATTAGCAAAATTAGCCATGTCCCACTCAAAAATGTTCCCCAAATTGCAGTTTTAGAGTCACTGATTTAGGGCAAGACTCAGGGGACCTGGTGGATGAATGGATGTGGTAATCAAGAAATAAAGGGGAGGTAGCAATGTCCTTATTCCCTCTAAATTCTGTGTTGCTCTAGAAGTGTTGTACCTTCTTGACCCATCGCCCCCAACCATAGTAAAATTGTAGCTCTTGTACAGAAAAATATTGTGTTGTAGTACTTGGTGCATTGCAGAGTATTTGTACATATACAGATTTGGTATTCTGGGTATATATTTGGTGTATTTGTACTTACACATAGATTACACATTGCAGAAAGTTGGTCATAAATAAATGTAGGTATATATGTTTCTTTTTGTAGCTGGGAAAAATCATAGATCTGCCTTCAAATAAAGAGCTTGGGGAATTACACCTCTCTCTCTCTCTCTCTCTCTCTCTCTCTCTCTCTCTCTCACACACACACACACACACACACACACACACACACACACCACCTTCTTTTAGTGGCTAGAAATCCCCCATCATGGTGTTTCATGCAGACAGACTCGAGGTGACAAGCACAGAAGATTCACTTCTAATTGGCTCAAATCTGTAAACATCTGGGGGTTGCAGCGAAGCGAGCAAACATTTTTGCTGCAGAAATTTGCATAAACCTTCAGAGAATCCTTTGAAAATCGAGGCGATGCTTTTTGGTCCTGGATTGCTTAGAGTCTGCTTAGAGAGGTCTGTAAACCGTTTAGAGAAAAATAGGACCCTCCAATGTTAACACTGAATGAAAGAACCAAGCCTTCCAAGTGATTTAGGTTCTCTGTTTGCCAGGACCAGAAACACACAAAAGAGGGTGTGGGTCTCAATGGTTTCTAGAGAAAAGTCAGTTTGGGGACTGCCATTTTGTGAGGTTCCACAAAGCCCAGCACATCGCCTGGATTACCTCTGCACAGGGGAAAAAGTACAAATATGGCTGCCTTTTCAAAAGTGCAAAGTCTTTTCCCAGCCCCCCTTCCCCAGGCTGAAAAGGAGGGTCATAAAGTTCCGCTTTTGTGTGAGTAGAGGAAAAATGGCAATTGAAATTATTTCTTAGAAAATTTTAGAAGTGAGCAATCTCTGTTCAATTCCATATGTGCAGATCAGTGTAAAGTGTTCTGGCTTGGAAGGGCCCCCAAATTTGTCCCACATATTCTTACACATTTTCTTTTGTAATTAAAAACATTGTTTTATTGTTCTTCAATGCATAAGATGTTGCTATTTCACATCCAAACTTGGGTCTTCTGCTTCCCTGGTGTTTGCTGATTCTTCCGGCATCTGGGGGTGGGCAGGGGAATAGAACATTTTAATGGACCTTGGATACTGCTATGGTTCCCTCCAGCAGAGTTAGAGCACACTGTTTCTAGAAAGAGTATGACTTTTGCTGACAGACGGCAACAGAATTCCTTTAATATGAAACACCCAAGGTCATCGAAACCTTTTCAAGGGATACAGATGTCCTGCTTCAGAGGGTGTTGTGTGTTTCCTGTTTAAGTCTATGTTCACTTAGGTACTTACTGGATGTGAAGATGTTAATAGCAGAAAACCTACCCATAGACATCCAATGCAAATATTTATAAGCGCATTACTAGAAGTCCAAAGACAGTGCCCTTGAAAGGATGGGGGGATGGGTTACCTCTTTCAGGCAGGTTCTGAAGCCTGGATGATCATGCCCATGCATTAATGATGAGGAGAATGCTGGGCCCATCAAGGACATTTACTTTCAGCTGGTGTTCTCTGGAGCAGCTCCTATCTAAGTGCAAAAGGAATGTGACTTCTGCCTTTGAAGAAAAAGGACTATTTTTTCCCCAAGGCTGAAACTGAGGGTCCACTCTTTACCGGAACAAATGGAGCCCCTCTCCTCTTCAATGTTGCATTGAGCTGTCTTTTCGATGGACAAACATTTGGGGGCAATGGAAGAAGGGGAAACTAGAATTAAATTGCACAGAAATGAGAACTGCACTTAGGGGAGACCTAGCAAGGGGTTTCATAGGGGATCTAGAAAGACTGCTTCCCCTTGAACCCAGCACTGTCCAGGAGGATATTTCTGCCAAGATAAATGCCAAGCATTGGGAGTTCAAACTGTTATTTTGGAGAAGTTGACAAGTACCTAACACCATTTCCAGGCTTTGTGCTGGTTGGTGACTCTCCTACCCCAGAAACCCCAAGAAATGGGAGGGACCCCAATTTATGTTGGAGAGGTGTTAGGGGGAGGGCGGGCTTTCTTGGCCTGCAGAGCCCAGGTTTTCTGCGCAGGATCACTGGGTCTGGCTTGCCTGGAGATGAGAGGGGCAAAAACCGAAAGTGCCTGGCTGCCGCCCGGGAGCGGGCCTTTCTGTGAGGGGAGGGCAAGTGACCCGCGCACGGAGAGTCGGAGGGGGGTGACTGCCAGGATCACCTCCCTGAGCGCCTGTGCAGTACACCGCATTCATTTCCCCTCTAACAACGCTCTATTCAGCAGAGGTTTCGAGCCAAACCAAAAAAGAGCAAAAGAAATACTTCCTAGAAAAGGTGAGAGTCAGGAACCATGGAGGCAAGAGACGCAGAGAGAGCCAAGAGGAGCAGAGAGGAAGAAGAGAGGAGGAAGGAAGGAAAAGGAGGAGGAACAGAGAGAGAACAGAAGACAGCGGGGAGAGAAAGAGGAAAAAACATGGCGCTTGCGAGCTGTATGTGCAAAATCCGCAAGGAATTGCAGCAAATTCCTTTTTGTTTGAAGAAAATTTACAACTTGGTAATAGACCTTTTTATGACCTATTTGCGGTCGTCATTGGCTGCGGCTGGTCATGTGCAGGCGCCGCTCGCCTTCACGGCCTTTTTCCTGATTTCCCAGGCGAATTTCCCCCCGCATTCTGCCTTCCTGGAGCCTCACCCCCTCTTTTTCTAACCTTTGTCTCTGCAGAGGTGGGATCCAGTCGCCGGCTGCGGGATTGCGGGGTCCGCGGCGGCCTCCGCTCCCGCCCGGCGCCCAACGTGGCCCCACCGCCGCTTCGCTCGGGCCGCGCCGCTGCCGCCTCCGGAGCCGGTGGGGAGCCCGGCGGGCGGGAGAGCCCGGAAGGAGCCCGGGGCGCTCAGGCCCCCGCCGGCGCCGACACCGCCCGCCAGGAGCAGCCGGCCTGCTCCGGGGGGCTGCAGCCGCGCGGTTCCGAGGCGGCCCCTTCTCCAGCGTGAGCGGATCTCTGCCGCCCCCCGCGCGCGTCGCCCGGCAGCGCCTAATGGATTACTGCAGCCGCCTCGGCCGACCGCCGCCTCCTGCTCGGCCGCCTCCGGGTAAGAGCCGCCCCTCCCCGCGCCCCGGCGCTGCCGCCGAGGAGCTCCAGGCGCCCACCCCCTTGGGCAGCCCGGTGAGCTTGGCCCGACTCCCTATACTTCTCCGGTACCTTGGGGCGGCGGTGTGCGCCCCCCGCTCCCTAATCACTCCGTCTCTGAGCGGGCATCCCCTGGGGCCCCGGGTGGGGTCCGGCTGAGCTCGGAAGTCGAAGGGAAGCCTCATTTCCTCTCGAGGTTCCGAGAGGTGGAGACCGGCAGATAGGACCCCACTGGAGGGAGAGCCGGTCGGTCCCCACCCTGGGAAGGATCTGTAGATGGTTCCTGGGCGTCTTGGCTGTGCGGCGGGTCACTAAAGGCACTCGGTAGTGCACAGCAGTGTTTGGCGGCTTGTCTGTGTCAGAGGTGTCTGGGAGGCTAACAGGTGTTTTTTGAGGGTTGAGGGTCGGGACTGGGGGTGGGGGTGGGGTGGATTCTGTGTACCCAGGGTGTGTTTGGTTCGTCAATCTAGGCTTCGGTGAGCGATGCTGGCTAATTTCTAGGGTTTATGGTTTATTGGGCCTTATGTATGAGATGGAATTTTAAATATTTTTAACCGTTTCTTTCGTTCTTAGAGAATTTTTGTAGCAACTTAAGAAAGGTTCCTCCCACATCTAAAAATCTATCGGGTGAATTTGGATTAGTTTATGTCACAAAATGGATACATGTTTTGGGAGGTAATGGGATCAGGAAATCCGGTGCAGGTCTTAGGTAAAAATCAATAGATATTTAAGAAATTCACAGCATGTCTAAGTTCAAATATCGCATGTGTTTCTTATTTGCCAGAATAGGAAAAGAGTAGATACCTTGCTCTCTAATTGCAACTGTTGTGGGGGGTTTTGCCTACCAAAAAACGTTATATAGCAACATTTTACCCTCTTCTTCAAAATTACTGAACTGAAACATTATCTATGCATCAAAAGAAAATCCTTTGCAGCAAAAAAAAAAAAAGCTCTTTTATTCCACCGATTTCGAACAGCACTTGAGGATGCATCTCTCAAATCCTCTCGACTATCCCCTCATGAACACCTTGTGAGATAGTAAAACCTGTGGACAATATGCCGCATTGCGCATGGCGTGGACCTGCGGACCGCTGAATACCGTCTCCCAAGCACCCAGCGGCAAATCCTAATAATATTCCAAATATTCCTTTGTAATCGTTTTGGCCATAAAAGTGTTCCTAAGCAATAGATAACATCTGTGTAGAAAGGTCTTTTTGGTCACGAACGATGGAATCGCGCTGGTTTCAAAATGGAGGGCCACTATTTGTGGCCAGTTGACATCTGAGGAATTGTCGTGGCTCACTATGGTCTCACAAGTAAGAGACTGAGTGGTATTTTTTGTTTGGAATGTCTGTATTTTGTAACTATTTCGCCACTACGGTACAATGGCTGTTGAGATCATTGTCTCATATTGGTAAAAAGCATTACGGATTGAAAAGCAGGCCCCTGGTCAGAGGCACGTAGGCCTGTCCCCTGGCAGCTCCAAAGCCTAAGGAGCCCCCTAGGTGGGCTGGGACAAGCGTGGGGGTGGGGAGGAGTTGTGGCCATGATGGCCAAGCCCTAGTGTTGGGAGCTTCAGTCTCTTTTCCCTGGTTGGGTGGCTTAGTGCGCCCAAGTGACTAAAAACCTAGGCCGGCTGCAGGTCCTCTTACGCAGCAGAGGGTGAGGTCATGGGCAGATACGGAGGACTGAAGGGTTCTTTGTAAGTCCTGTGGTAGCATTAAGAGCTTATTGGAACTTAACGGTAGATTGCATTTAAGGGAATAAATAATCTGCAAATCACATTTGAACTCAGGCCAGGAGGAGACTAGTTAAGGCTTTTGCTACTGCCGGAAATGCCCCCATTGTCCCTGTGAACCCAATAAAAAAATTAAACTCCGTTTTTTAAAAAACCAAGTAAGAAACACATGGACTCTGAGAGCTCACAAGCCAGGAAGTGTGACTCCCAGCGTCCTCAGCCCGAACCTCTATCCGTTTACAGTTCAGGGAGCCACTGACATGTCGGAGCCTCGGTCTTTTAAGGGTCAGGCTGTGAGCTGGGCTTGCACTCTTCATGGGGACCAGGGAAAAGGGCAAAACTCGCTATTATAAATGTGGCCAAGCACCAGGGCTGAAAACCAAACGTATTTTCCTGTCAGATGCCCCTTCAAATAAGCATATTTCGCCAGAATTCTGTTTTCTGAGCTAGAGAAGCAGGGGAAATCGGAACAAAGACAGTATTTCACTCTGGGCAGGCAGGCAGCTGTTAGAGGTATTTACGGCCTTGCCGCAGTGCGGCCGCGGGGCAGGGCGCGCGGGGGCACCGGAAGCTAGGGAGAAGCCACCAAGAACTCGGAATTCCGATTTAAGTCCAATTTAGGGCCACTTTTCCGGAATCGGTGTGAATAGATACCCTCTTTCTAGGAACGAGTCCCTTAGACTTGATGGTTGTGCAGAAAGAGGGGTAAGTTGTGCTTTCTCAACGGAGGGTGATTTTTCTCCGCCTCGATGAACCACTCAAGGGAAGCCTTGTGCTAGATGTGAAATTGCTGATCCAGATGACGACCTTGAGAGTGGTCATTGGCAACATGGCGATTTGGTGGTTGGGTGGAACAGGGCTTGCAAATCAGAAAGGACGGCTGGGGGTTTTAATACAGGTTTTCCTGGAAAAAAAAAAGAAAGAAAATAAAAGAGAAAGTAACGTTTCCTGCCTCTCTGAGATGGGGCGTCCAAGTTCCTCTGCAGGTAAGCACGCAAGCGGTGCGGGGTGGCGCTAACCGCACAGCGCGGCGCAAGCTGCTCCTACAGTTCAGTGCCTTAAGCGCCTGCCACGCACGCTCGTTTGGCGTCTGGCGCATGTGCAGTGAAATAGCCCAGCCGGGGATCCAACCATAAGGCACGGATGGGGGAGGGGGCGAGTGGACTCGGAGCAGGAAGATAGAACCCGATCTCTCCACTCCTCCCTCCTCCCTCCCTCGGTATTCACTACTCATCTTTCCTTTATTCCAGCCTTCAATCTAAATATAGCCAAACACGTTGTCCTTGACTACGTTATTTTCAATCATCTTGACTCACCACCCCATCCCAATTTAAATCTGTACTTTAGAAAGAGTCTGCAAATATGAGCTAGTGGCCGGAGGGAAGCCAAATCTTCTTTCAAGGTGTTAAAAGAAACATACACGCGCGCGCACACACACACACACGCGCGCGCGCTTTTAACATCTTAAAAGAAAATTTTTATCCGCGATCCTCAGGGAAGTGTATAGATTTTTTTTTTCAGCCTGGTGCTTCTGCTTTAGGAAAAGGCGTTTCCTCCTGGCGTCTGCTCAAACCGCCAAACTTCAGGCCAGTCCTTTAGCCGTACCATTCCCGGATTTTGTTACGCCAGTGCGGCACGTTCGAGCGCTCTGCGGGGTCCAGCGGCTCAGCAGAGAGCGGTCAAATTAAAAAAAAAAAAACAAAAACGGACAAACTGGAGAGATTTTCCGCCTGGACTCGCCTAATTAATGGGGGATGCACGCTCCTGGGCCGAGAGCCACGGAGCGGGGGACGGGATGGGGGGTTGTCTCAGGATCCTCTGGACTTTTGGCCGCCCCAGGGGACACTGAGGGACCGGCTCCCAGCCTCTGGTGCCAGAAGACCTGGATCCACCCGCGCGGAGAAGCCTCAGCCTCTGGTTTTCCGGGCAGGCTCAGTCCCCCTGCTCGGCTGTCTGGCGCCTTGTCCAGGAGGAGGCGCTGTAGGACAAGCGTCTTGCCCGCTGCGGCGGCGCCGGTGAGGCCCCGGGCGCGGGCGCGGGTAGGGGAGGAGGAGGCCCTCCCTCCTCCTCTGGTCGCCAAGTGCTTTCGGCCTCTGTGGAGGGTCGGAGGTATTGCGCCCACCCCCGGAGGGCCGCCTCCCGGGATGGGCAGTTTAGGCAGACCCGAGGCCGCGGAGCCTGAAGGCAGATTGCACGGCGGCGGGCCACCTCACTTCCTCCGCCTTCCCGGAGGTGGCGCGATTTCCGCGCGCTGAGCTCCTAAAAGCAGGAAACTAGGGTCCCGTGGTAGGACAGGACGTGTTTAACCATCCCCCTCAGGCTGGGCTGCTGTTCCTGCCACCTTCCCTTACTAAGACCCTTGGTACCTAGAATCGGCAGCCTTGAAAAGCACAAAGTTCAGCACTTCCCGGGGCAGGCGGAGGGGTCTCGCCCTGACTCTCCAACCACAGGGCCTGGGTTCAAAGGGATTCCCTCTAGGCTTCCTTGAGGCTCCGAGGGGGCGAATTTGCAGCCTGAGAACACTGCGGATGCTCCTCTCAGCTCTTTGTCACACCACCCACACACACTTCGTTTACCCCCGCGCCCGTTTTAGGACTTTGGTGGACTCCACGGTCGTGTCTTGCACCACTGTGACACCCAACTTCGACAGTTGGCCCTGATCCAACCCCACTGATCCTCCATTGTCTGTCTGTTGGCAATGCAGTCTTTTTCTTCCCTCTTTTCCATACTTAAGGGCAATGATTCTTAATAAAGACCTGTGTTCAAATTGTTTATAACTCAGGTTCCTGGGTCTCAGGCCAGACTTATTAAATCAGAATATCTGGGACCAGCATTTTGTAAACACTCTCCCAAAAGGCAGTTAAGAAGCACGCTTATATTTATGAACTACTGGTCAAGTGTCTCTCCTGCTTCTTCTGTGGTTCTTTGGTGTCCAGGGGCCAAGTTCCCTTTACCATGCAGCACCCCCCATGGTTCCTGGAGCTCCCTCCCTAATTGAGTTTTTAAATGTCACTACCCCATAGGCTGATTAATTGCTCCCATTTAGGGAAGGGGACATTGATTTCTTGCTAACTTGGAAATTTTAAAAAGGTGAGTATGTTCTCAGTTCAGACTGCCTTGGTTCAAATCTTTACCACTTACCTGCAATGTAACCTTAGGCAAGTAGGGTCAATTCCCCAGGCCTATTTCCTCATTTCAAAAGTAGGAACACGAGTACCCTCCAGTGTTGTTATGAAGATTTTTTTATATATTACATAGCAATACTCTGTGCCATGCACTATTCTAACTACCTTATCTACATTAACTTACTGGTTAAGTACTTGAAACAGGGTTTTGGCACCTAACAAGCACTCGGTACATGTTGCTTCTCATCCTTAGCTCTTTTTTGCTCAACATCAGGCCTAGACTTTTAGAGCTGAACGAATCCTGGTTCACTCACCCAATTCTTGAACTCTACAGAGGAGAAGATAGACCTAGGCTTGGTCACACAGACAGTGACAGACCCAAAAGAACTAAGTTCTGAGATGCTTCCTCTTGCTGTAATGGGCCTCATAGGCCTTGCCCCCTGGGTCTCAGGTGTGTGGCATCTGCCTATGGGTAGACATCAGGGCCACATCCAGAAGGAAAGTGTCCCTAGCCCCTCAGTGGGCAGATGGACAGCCGGAGGAGGCCTTGCACCCGCACAGGCACATCCGGGACTCCTACAGAAGTCTTCAGGCCTTTCCTGAGGGCAGGCCTTTCCTGAGAGAGTCACCTCCATCACCACCTATCAGTCACACCCACCAAAGCACCCTTTTTAGCTTTTTGAAATCTGGAGCAGGGTGAAAAAGCAGAAGGCCAATGGGCAACATCAGAGGATGCCAGAAGTGTCCCACTCCCTCTTAATCTGTTTGTGTTCCAAGATCTAGGCTCCAGGGCCAAGTTGGGCAAGCCCACCTTGCACCACAGTGATGTCAAGTTGTATCTTGGAGAGGGCTTATCCCCTCAATATCCATCAGCCTTTCCAGATTTTTGAGATTCTTTCTATCTTTTTAAAAGAGCTATGTAAATACAATTTCATACTGCAATCCGAAGATATGCACAGACACCTTGCAACCAGGTTCCAACCCCTAGTCCTAGCTTCTGTGACTCATGCTTATAGACTTTTCCTAACAAGGTCTCCGCAGCCCTTTGCCAACCTACTTCTCTTGGTTTAACCTGGAGTTCACCTGGGTCAGATTTTCTCTCAAAACACATATAGTCTCTTTAGCTACCAACCGGGCCAGATGAAGTTTGGCCTATGGCGTAGGGCAGTCCTGCAGTCCCCAGCCATCCTCAATTCCTATGCCATCTAACCTCCACTCTTCTTGCTCAAAGTACTAAGGCAGCCATCCCAGGCCCTACCCTTCTTGGGACCACTGGAGCCTTTCCTAGTTCCCAGCTCCATCACTGAAGGCCCTGTCTTAGGGGCCGTTCATCTGGATCCCATCTCACTACTGGAATTTTCCTCTGGGGTCACCTTTTCTTCCCAGATGACACCAAGCCAGAGCTCCAGAGAGCAGACTTCATTGTAGGAGGTAGCGTTGAGGGTAGTGGGAGAAGTATTCCTTTTTCAGAGATACTGTGCCAGAATGTGGGATCATATTTCTCCCCTGCTTGGGACTCCCCGCTCCAGCCCCTCCCTGGCTCTACCCCCCATCCTGTGTTCTCACGTGCCAGGCCTAGGTAGTCTTCTCCTTCCATCTGTCCCCCACCTGGGAGTTCATTCAAAGTCCCATCCCTACCTACCTATCCTTGTTATGCGGACACTTAGTTTAAGAGGAGAGCTCAATACTACCTCTGGGCAAGAGGCCTCTTAAAGGTCAATGTCAGACTATCCTTCCCTGGGGCCACATCGCAGGGGCCCCTAGGGAGGACAGAGGACAGACCTCATTATATTTGGAGTGTAGCTGATACTTCCTGATGCCCCTTCACTTTCTTCTCCTTCCTGGGAAGCTGCTCTGGCTTCTGGGTTGGTGGAGCTCTACCTCATGGGAGCTTTCCAGGCGGGGATTCCCAGAACTGGCCCTTTCCAGCCAAATGGGGAGGGCTAGTGTTCAGAATCCTGCTTCTCCACAAAACGAATTCCTTCCAGGTTTTTACGGAAGGCTTCAACCTCTCCTTCTACACTTCTTCTTTTGTTACTACTATCACCACCACTGACACTCCTTGAGAAAACTCCAACAAATTGGCCCAAGGTAGTATGCTGTTCTCCCTGATGCTCAGCTTTCTTATTAGACCAAATTTGTTCTTTCTTATCCCCACTCCCTCATTCATTCACAGAAGCCCGGAACACTGGGGGCTCGGGGGCCAGGGAAGACTGTAGGAAGGTGGACACTCTCTCTTTAATCAAGTCGCCTGACTGCCCAAGATTAGAAAGTAATTGAAGATGTCTGCCTCAGAGTCTTTCTTTCCTCCTTTTTCCTCTGCATGGCTAGTTACTTTCCTGTGACTATCTCAAGATACAGAATAGGCTGTGTCATTTTATTCATCTTCTTGTGTGAGCCACAGTGAAGACTGCAAGCAAGCCCAGTCACCATCCTTCTTGGCCATTCATTTAAAAAATATCCACTCAGCCCAGATCAGGCACCAGGCATTGTTTCAAACAACCACCTCCTCAGCCTGGTCTCTTCCTTGTACCCCACCCCCCATGAAAAGCTCACACAATTGCCTAGAAAGTCACACATCCTTTGATTAATTCTGTTTTATTAGGGAAAAATAAAAAAATCTTTTCTCAATCTCTCAAACTCTATTTTTTTTTACAGTGGATTAACTGGGACTAATTTTGAAGCTGCTCACCTAGTCCTAACAGAATCAGAAATCATTTTTTAAAGGGTTGATCTTTACTCATGTTTTAAAAACGGAGCTACCAACTGTAAAAGAAAAAGGTCCTCCTAAGAGGCTAATGGGGGCGGGGAGAAGAAATAAATGCCATGGAGAGTGAGTTAACAGCTCCCGGCCTTCAGCTGATGGAAGTTTAGAAATACACAGATTTAGAAATACACAAAGAATGGGTGGAAGTTAGAATGCAAAGAGATCTTTGTAGAGAGGGATCTCTTTCCTTGGTGGAACTTGCTGATGAGAACTCTTGCAACTGAGTTTGATTTAGGAATCATGTATGCGTGTGTGTGCCCGTGCTCTACAAACCTGCCCACAACCCCCATTCTTTTCATCAGAATCGTGAAAATCATACATGTCTTCACACTGATTGGTAGAAACTCTGGCGGACTATGGAATGGTGCTGGGGGTCGATTCTCTTTTTATTTAACCCCCTTGGTGGGAGCTGGGGACATCTCTCCCACCCCCACCTCGCCCAGCACAGAATGTCCCATTCTTCCTTAGAGCAGCGCTTGCATGGGCCCAAGCTCCTTTTCTCGGCTTTCCCAGCAGGAGAGCGCACTCCTTCCTTCTCTCCTAGGCTAACCCTCTAGTGGGAGAGGTAGTGTGGGGCTGTAGCACTTCACTTGGGTTTGGGCCCAGGGACCATGAGCCTCTAGCCCAGTGGGAGCAGGGACATCTGACTTCCTGGGCTTGGGTTCCTTGAGAACCTCATTTGCTTCCTCACACCCTGTCCCCTTCACACCAGGGCTGTTTTATTGTTTTATAACCTTCTTGTAGAGCTTCAGTTGCCAAAGATCCCAATGGGGCTATTCTCCAGTTTCTCACTTTACCAAACCCCAAGTCTTGCTGTTTTAAGCAGTTTGGTCACTTGCAAAAGCTCCCCTTTCAGAGCTAAGCAAATTATAGAAACCTCTAGGCATGTGGCTACCCTCACCTTTCTCACTGAGCCCATCCACAACGATACAGAGCCAAGTGTTAACTCCAGCTGCCGCCCCCACCTCAAGCCCACCCAGCCTCTCCCTAGCCACCCTTTTCTCTGTTGACGTTTGAACAAAATCTCAAATAATTCCTGGTATAAGAGAGTCAGAAGTAGCTTTTGACTTTTCTCTTTATTTATTTACCACATCTAGAGCTAGAAAATGATTGAAAGAAAGCAGTTGATGGTACTCACAGTGAATGCAGCCAAAGAATCATAAGACATGCCCACCAACCAGTCTTTTCGAAATAGCACTACCTCACAACTTAAACGGACTTCTCTGAAAAGATGCTATTTGAAAAGCCCAGGGTATTGATATGAATATGACCCCCCTTGCATCCTGAATATTTGGAACTATTTAAATGTGTGAGAACAGTTGCAGTGAACCTTTATTTAGTGAATAAAAGTTTAAAGCCGAAGGTTATTTATGGTTGTGCAGAGATGAGACCTGAGTGGCTATTTACGAGCACGTGATTCCAATAAACTTTGTTTTATGGCTTGAGAGTTGACAAGCCAAAATATAATTCCCACCATAAATTAGGTTAAGAGCATACAAGTGCAGATGCTTGGTTCTTGGAGCAGCGATAGGGAAGTGAGAGGCTCCAGCTAGCGCCAGGCTCAGAAGGAGACAACTCCCAGTTCCCCTGCCCACTAGGAGAGAAAACCAGTAAGTCACTTATTACTTTTTCCAGGACAGCTCCAGGGGTGGGGGATTTCTCTGCCTTGTCTTTCCTGCCTGGGGTGAGCAGAAGTCCCAGTGAAGTTAATTTTCATTTTAGCCTAAACCAATATTAACAAATGGAATGGGAATCCCGGTTTCCTCCCCTCCCGTCTGGCCGTAGAAAGTTAGGAACTGAGGGCTCCTACCTCACAAAAGGGGACTTACTGTCTCTCTCCTCCTCCCAAAGGAGCATCTGTCTCAGATGTGGAATTAAACAGTTGTAGTCTAGGTGGAGGGGGGGGGAGTGGAGTGGGGGAGAGAAAAGATGAGGATGGAGATGGCTTTGCCTCTGAGATTTCTCAGGGAGGGCTGCCATCCTAGAAGAGATGAAAACTTAAAGCTGGGCACCAGCCCCTGTGAGGAGCACCGCTTTGTAAGATTGCTTTGTGGGCTGTCCAGTAGCAATGCTGACAAAATGCTGTCACTTCCATGGAGCCGCAGAACAATCTAAAGCATTGCTATTTACCTTCCAACCCATTGATTTTCCTCCTCCTTTGGTTATCATTTGGGTCCTCATTTCCCTTGGAAATTGCTCTTTGTTTTGAATTGGAGCAGAAGTGGCAAGGCAAGTCCCAGTCATGCCTGGTCCTTCTTTGGAAAGGAGAAGCCAGGTTTTGGGGGCGCCAGTTGGGGCTAGGGAATTTGAAACCCACCTGAAACTGGGAAAGGGGGTTGAATTGCGCCCAGCGCGAGGCAGACGGGGAGCTGGGTCAGGGGACAGATGCAGCGGCTGCCCCCTCCCCAGTGGACTTGCGCCCACCCGGCTGATTGTGCAGAAGGAAACACACAAAGGCCCATTTTCTCCTCGCTTCCCGTTTTCCCACTGGGGAAACCCTGTTACAGGCAGCCTGAGTCGGGCCAAGCAACCAGTAGGGTTTTGCCCAAGGGGGCATGGAGCGGGGGAGGTGATGGGGGCCTTACTCTCCTACTCCCCGGGTCTGCCCTTGAGGACTGCGGTCTCCCGCTCCACCGAGAACTTGGCGCAGTTCCTGGGGGCGGCACCCGAAGCGGGGAGGTCTGGGTACTGGTGGGGTGCCTGGGCCTTGTCATTTTTCTGTGTATCCTCTACTTCTGCTTTATTATCCTGTGGAATTTAAGTGACCCCCGTTTTCACTGCAACAGGTTCCGGACCGTGCGAGGCTGCCGCTGTAAGTACCTTCCCGTTTCTTCCGAATTGCGCAGAGGCGGTCCTGAGAGCTGGGGAGGTGTTGGCAGGAGGGCCGCGCCACAAGGGCGCGGGGGGGGGGGGGGGGGGGGNGAGGCTCGAAGTTGTGCTCCCGGATAGATTTTCTGGGGCCTAGTTCACAGTCACCCAACCAAGAGAACACACCGCAGGCTCTCAGCCGGGTCTCCTTGGGCCTCTCCAGAACCCCCCAGCTCGCACAGGTGTAGCCCCGCTGCCGCCTCGGCTTCCGTGAAGAGCTTGCAGCTAATTAGCAGCCCGCCCTATTAGCAAGTTTCGGCGAGCATCGCTTTCTGCTCCAACCAACCTGCCAAACACCAAAGCATCGCGGGTCCCCTCCGCAGCCCGGCCTAGCTTAACCCGGTCCAGCCTGGCCCAACCTTCTCTTCTCCCGTTTTGCTTTGTTTTTAATAAAAAAGAAGAAAGAAAAACGTAACTCTCTACGGCTGTGGCTGTGGGGAGTTGGTCCGCTTTCGGGAAGGGCTGCGAATTCTGAGCTTTACGTGGAAATCCCTCCTCGCTCCNCCCCAGCCCCAGCCCCAGCCCCAGAGGTTTGGGCTTTGGGCTGGGGACTCGGGCTGAGCAAGGAGGGAGGGATAACGATCCCTCTGGTTCACCTCTGCTCCTCTGGAAGTGCAGTTCGAGAATTTTCGCACCAGAGCCGCTGGTGTTGCAGGCAAACATCGTGGTGGTGGTGGTGGTGGTAGGGCTGCGGTGGGGGGCAGAGATCCTTGGGGTCCTGGGCTCAGAAGTTTGGATCTTTCTGAGTTGCATGTGCAGCGAAGACAGGTACATTTCTGAGGAGGCCTGTGAAATCTCCGGGAAAACTATTTCATTAAGGTGATGGTAGTGGCAGGAGAATCAAGGAAGAAACAGTGATCCCCTCCCTCACTGTAAAATGGAGATTATTTTATTTTACTGGGAGATGGAATGTAGGAGGGCAATGGAAGCCAGGCACCCTTCCTCTCTGGTGAGACACCCTTTCTCTAGGGTGGAAGAAGCCAGGTTTTTGCTCTGGGCCAGGTTTCTTTGCCGTCCAGGGTAGGCAACCTAGTTGACTTCCTGGAGGCTGTGTTCCTCCCCCGAAAGTGGAGAGTCCGCCCAGATCATAGTTGCCCTCTATTAATCAGGATGGCCCAAATGAAACCAGCTCTGGGCTCCAGGCTGGAAAATCTGGTGTCCCCAGGACACCCTGGTTTTGCCCCCTTCCTGCCACTGCCCCTGTTCTGGGCGCTCATCTCTGCCAGAGCTCTTCGCTTGCAACCCCACATTCGGCACCCTGTAGCTGAACACAGCACAAAAAGCCCGAGAGATCAAAAGCGTTTGTATGGGCAGTTGAGCGGGAGGTGAATATTTAACGCTTTTGTTCATCAATAACTCGTTGGCTTTGACCTGTCTGAGCAAGTGGAGCAATAAGGTGAAATGCAGGTCACAGCGTCTAACAAATATGAAAATGTGTACCCTCACCCGGGTCCCCACCCAGCCTAGCAGGCTCCCCCAATTTGTCTGGATAAAGCCTAGGCCCAGTGTCCCAGGCAGGTGGGTGTGTGGGAGTGCCTGGCATTAGGGGGGGTAGGGAGGGAACCCCCCAACAAGGGCATTTGATATGGGGTGGCCTCGGACTCTCCTTAGATTTGGCACCCAGGAAATACCTATAAAGTAGCCAGAGCTCCGGAACCAAAGGATGGGGGGTGGGGTGGGGGAGTGTCCAAAGTGCAGACTAGAAGCAGGGAGCCAATTTTGCCAGGCTGGGGGGCAGAGGGGAGTTTCACCTGCTCTACCCCACCAGATCCAGAATAAGGCTGAGACTCATTTTTGAATCATAAGGGAGGAAATAAAAACAATCCAAAAAAAAATTTTTTTAACACCTCTTGCCTATGGTCAGAGATCCAAAAGCCCCCTCTTGAGCCCGGGCATCCTTCTGCCCCTGAAATCCAGCTGGGCCCTGACTGTGTCTGTGTTCTTCGTGTCCCAAACCGAGGGGTGAGCCCTAGACGGCGCTGAGGCGCTGGGGCGGGTGCAATTCGTGAACTTTTGTACTCTTGTGTGCTGCTGTCGGCAAAGCAAAAATAATGAAACTTTGTGATATGTTTGTAAATGATTTCAAATGACCCCTCGCCCTGCCCTTCACCATTAGCACGCCGACCCTAGCCCGGGGCAGCTCGGTGCCTGCAAGCAGTGCCTGCCGCGGGCTCTGCAGCAGCAGGACCGAGAGGCCAACCCGGCACAGGGCCCAGAAAGGTAAATGTGAGACTTCTGGGAGAACTAGCTTTGTCAGCCAACCTGGCTTGCCTCCGCGCTGGGAAAAAGAGAGGGCGGAAGATATTCCCCTCATGCATCTTTTCTTCTGCCACTGAGGGCATTTGCTCCTTTCAGGAAAATACCACTTGATGGGGGGGGGGCTGTTATTTGGATCTGGAGGGGGGGTAATAAAGCCGCCATTTCCGGAATGGATTATTTTTTTCTTCTTCTTCTTTTCTTTTCTTTCTTTCTTAAGAAGACTGTCCCGTCTCCCTGGCTGCTCGGTCACTCCAGCCCTGGTACGAGGATGGGAGACTCGTTGCTGCAAATTTTCGCCAAGCTCTTCAAGCTACCTGAACCCTCTGTGAGAGTGCAAGTGGCCGCGTCGGGCCGGTGATGGCTCCGAGGAAGAGGCCGGGGCTGGCAGCGGTCTGGGTACCCACTCTGGCTGGAACCCGGAGCTAGTAACGTTGTCTATATATACCCTGTAGAACCGAATTTGTGTGGTATCCACATAGTCACAGATTCGATTCTAGGGGAATATATGGTCGATGCAAAAACTTCATGTTTCTCCGAAATAGCCATCATCGGAAGCAGAGGCCAGAGGCAGCGGGCGAGGGTCAGTTTTCTTTCTGTTTTATTACCTTAGACTCCAGGAGGATGGACTGAGCCCGGTGACATGATGGAGTCTTTGCCTTGAGAAGCCCCTCAGAGGCTCCTGTGTAATCCCTCCATTGGTTGCATGAATGCAGGGCCAAAGGGCTAGGTTTTGGGGGACTGGGAAGCAAGGTAGAAGGCCAGGTAGCCCCAACCCCAACTCTGCCCTGAAGGAGTCTGAGGTGAGGTCAGAGGGTGCCCAGGGAGGGGGGCTCACTGGTCGTTGACTGCCGTGTGGGAAGAAGGCCCGTTGGGATGAAGGAGTGCAGGGTCCATTGGAGCCCATCTGGGTGAGGAGGGGGTGCCATCTGCACCTTCCAGGCCCACCCCTCAGCTGCAGGAACTGGGGGGGTGGGTAGCAGTCTTGCCATACCTGCAAGACGGGCTTTGGCCAGAAACACTCCAGCCTGGGCACTCACAGAAAGCTTGCCAGTTACTCATTGCCTGATTTGATTCAGGCCAGCCAGATTGCTGTAACTTTTGGGTGACCCTGAGGAAGACAAAGCCAGGACTCAGCCTTTGTATGGCAGAGTCCCCTGTTCCCGCGGGCGGGAGCCCTGCCTGCCTGGGGTACTCCGCCCAAGTCCGGGGCTGCCTCCCCCACCGGCCTTGTGGTGTTCCGCAGCCTGACAGATTTGGGGTTTCATCCCCCCTTGAACTGCGCCCATTCTGGGGGGGGCTGTTTCCAGGCGGGGGTGAGTGGAGAGGGCAGTGGAGGTTAACAAAGTCAGTGGCAGACAAAAGCTGGGGTTACCTGCCAGGAACCAGGGTGCTGGGGACCAGAGAACTACATTAGCATCTGGTGGGGGCCTTCGAATGTGCCACGGCGAGTCACTTGATTACACGTATGTTATTTAGTTAAATTTGTGAAAATTATGAGATGCTCACCAACCCGGTGATAAACTCGCTCCCTCGCTATTGGCTGGCCTGGTCACATGGCCGCCAACTTTATTCAGTTGACAGCAAGTAGGAGGGCCCTATGGAAGGAGAAAAAAAGACAACACGAGAAAAATTAGTATTTTCTACCTTCTGAAATTAATGGCCATGAGTTCGTATATGGTGAACTCCAAGTATGTGGACCCCAAGTTCCCTCCGTGCGAGGAATATTTGCAGGGCGGCTACCTAGGCGAGCAGGGCGCCGACTACTACAACGGTGGCGTGCAGGGTGCAGACTTCCAGCCCCCGGGGCTCTACCCGCGGCCCGACTTCGGTGAGCAGACCTTCGGAGGCGGCGGCCCTGGGCCCGGCTCCGCGCTGCCCCCACGGGGTCACGGGCAAGAAGCCGGTGGCCCCGGCGGCCACTACGGAGCCCCAGGAGAGCCGTGCCCCGCGCCCCCGGCGCCCC
>LNAC01000122.1:1365628-1393396 GCA_002007465.1 Ailurus styani
AACCCACAAAAGCCTCCCCAGCCCTGCTGGCAGCCCGGCAGCCAACAGCCTCCCCAAGTCCTGGGCTTGGCGGGCACCGGCCCGGGCTATTTTATCAGTGTGACAATTGCCCGGGTTGATGTGATAAATCATCGTAAGTAATTCCTGAAAGGGTGCGAGGCTGTTGGGGGCCGGGCGAGGACTGTAAATCTTTCCGGTTTATTGCTCTATGAACATATGCTCCGATTGAAGAAAGCTTAGATCCTTTCCTGGAGACAAATTCCCGCAAATCGGCCCCCCTCTTTGGCAGGAGATTAACACTTGCTGCGGGCCCGTTGCTCGGCCCCTGGCGGGAGGCTGGGGGTGGCATCCTCCAGGTGGGGGTGAACTGGGGGCACCTACGGTCTGATCTCAAGAGGCGTCCCTAGTGGGCCTCCAGCCAGGCCCGGCCAGGTGAACAAAAGGTGGAGCTCCCTGACAGGTCTCGGGGCTAGAGCCTCTGACCTGTTCTCGGGACTTCCTGTGCTTCTGAAGCCGGGGTGAAGAGGACTTTGCCCCCTTTGCCCCCCGGCTCTTCTGGGGCTGCCGAGCACATTCATACTCGCCTTCGCCCGTCGGAGACCTTGCTAGCGGAGACAGGGCATCTGCTCCATGCCCGATGCCACTGAGAAGCAGAGCTGGCCATGACAACGAGACTTCGGGGATGGGGTGGAGACTCCCGCGTGGTGCGGGATTCCCGGGTGCAGGTCGGGCCGGGAGAAGGCCATGGGGGCTCTTGGCAAGGCTCGGACCTGGAGGCTGGTCGCTCACCCTGGCCGGGACCTTAACTCTTTCTCACACTCAGAATTGTGGCGGTAAATTCCGCCCGACCACTGGGAGAGTGCTGGGAACAGGTCCCGATGTGCTATTTCTAAACGGAAGCTCTCTTGACTCCCAGATCAGCCCGACCAGGACTGATACCGTAGGCTCCTCGTCTTCTTGGAGGCGCCGCAGGAAGCGGGAAGCCTCGGCCTGGCAGTCGCGGGGCCTGCGGATTCCGTGGGCCCGGCCCAGGTTGGGAGGCGCGCAGGTCTCGGCAAACAGGACCCGAGCGGAGTGCGCAAGGCGCGGAGCGGGGAGACCGCTACCGGTCTGGCCTGCTGCTCGTGCGCCTTTTCTGGCTCTCGGGAGTGGCGGCTCCGCTGCGTCTGCGGAACGAGCGGAGGCCTGGAGCAGTGGTGAGGGTGGGGGGTGGGAGTGGGAGTGGGGTTTCCCCGGGGTGACCGGCCGGGTCTGGGAGCTGGAGTCACCCACCGTAGGGCCCGAGCCTGCGCTGTGCCACAACTAATTGCCTAGTCCGGGGAGGGGGAGAGCAGCGCGTCCGCTTAGGCGGAGCCTTGCTTGGGTGCGTGCGGATGCGAGGTATTGGGCTCGGCCGGCCGGGAGCTAAGGGAACCCTGGGCCTCTGATGCTCCACAGCCGCCTCCGGAGACGCCCCTGAGAGGCAGCCTCTAAAATTTCCAGTCCGTGGGCCAGTCCGGTGGAAGGCAGGGTCAGGGTCAGAGATCGTGGGGGGAGAGACCCCCAGCGCCCCCACCCCAATGCCGGCGGCCAGGCTGGGGCTGGGTTGGTCCCGAGCTGCGAGATGGGGGCTTTCTTTCCGCTCCATGCCCACCCGTGTCTGCTCCGGGGAATGGGCCCAGATCCCACGCTTCCTGCCCCTCCTCCAAGCCCCCAGGCCCGGCTGCGCTCCGGGGCTGGATGGCGTGAAAGTTTCAGCCTCAATCAGTACAATCTTCCCTCGGGGTCACGTGAACAAATATGCTCGCATTCGAAGGCAGCGTCTGTATTTCCCGACTATGAGGGGGTTTCCGGGGCTCTCTCCAAATCCAGAAAGGGCCACATTCCGAAAGCAAAACAAACCCCGAGCTCTGGGGGGTCTGGGAGGGCTGGGCAGGAACCCAGGAGAGGGTGGGGGCGCGGGTGGCCGCTGCTCTGGGCCTGGGAGCGGACAGGCGGGCGGGTGGACCGACAGGCGCGCAGCGCGGGCGAAGGCAGCTCGGGGACTACGAACTCGTTCCTCCTGCGTTTATTGGTAGTTGAACCTCAGCCTGGTTCCGTTCTACCGGGAATTCCGTGTGCTCGGGTATATGGCCGCGTCTGCGAGCGCGCAAGACCAGGGTTGGGACAGTGTTGTCTGCAGACAAAGGGGGAAGGCTAGCTCTGCCCCCCACTGGCGCCCACTCTGAGGCCGAGGACACCAGGTTTATGATAAATTGGGATCCAGGTAAGCAATTGCATGATAAAATGGAAATCTTCGGGCACCGGGCTGCTTGCTGCCCTGAATGGGATACTAAATATGATTTATTTTGTGTAATCTGTGATCTTGATTATTGCCAATTGGTGAGGCAGTCCGCGTAGACCTAGATACACTTCTACATATACATCGAGGACGGTGATTAATCGTAAGGAGGTGCGCTTTGTGGGGGTTCTCCCCGCCTACCCAAAGGTTAGGAGGACACACTACCTTGCCAGGCTTGGGGGGTGGCTGATGGCACGGTTGGGGAAGGAGGAGGTGGCAGTATGAGGAGAGGGTCGGTGAGGGGGTCGGGGCCCGGAGGAAGTATTTTGGGGGTAAATGTGCAGTTATGAGAATGGGCTGGAAAATGAAATGAATAAAAAGAAACTTTTTTTACACTGTCACTGCCAAAGTAAGATAGAGCGTCATATTAATTCTGTGTCTTGGGCTGCCTGGCTGGGCACAGGCAGGTTGATTTATATGTATTTAAAATAAACTCTGTGACCAGCCAGCTCCCTGCATTGTTCTGGGAGCTAGCTCTACATACGCACGCCTTTATCTCTTGCTGCTGGCTTAATATTTTTTTCCCTTTAGAGGTTAAAGTGCTACTCAGGCTTCTCCCCCAAATTCAAGAGAACCCCCAAACTACTGAGAAGAGTTTGAGAGGCTCCTCCACATGCCCCCTCACTAATCTGGGTTTTGACTTCCACAGTGTCAGATTTAGGGCTCCTGAGTTCTTCTCCCCAAAGAACCCAGGATGAAAGCTAAATCATATTTTTGGCTTCTGAATCCCTTGCATCCTTTTGTTTACTGGATCCTGTGGCTCCTGGCTGGAGGAGGACAGAACAATTCATCCTGGGGTTTTTTCCGGGGCCAAAGCCCAAGAAAGCAGCTCCATGAGTCCAAGTGAGCCGCTCCAGGCTCATGAGAATGCCACACGGCCGAGCCAGACTGGGCCTCTGTGGGGAAGAGTCCCAGAAAGCAAGGAGCAGACCCTTAGTTGGGACAGGCCCCAGCTAAAGAGGGACCGACTGCCAAGGGCATCGCCATCAAAGGAGAGCAGGAAAGTTGTTTTGTCAATCGCCTGCTCTTGGCTCCATCAGAACTTAAAGTCGCTGGACATTTTTCTTCGCCTGCTGCCTTGGAGCAGCGCGCCTGCCAACTTAGTCAGCTGAATCCAATTACTGCGAGCAGCATTTCATTTGGCCCCATGGAGCACTCACTTATAACTTCCCCGAAAATTTCAATAATCCGCACCAAGGCTCCCTATCCTGAAGACTTTTTCGGGGGATACTGGTGGGGGCTGGGGTATAAGGCCGGGTCTGGCTCAGAGCAGCTCTTCATTGACAGCACACAGATAAGGCTCCCTCCTGCTCCCACAGTTTCTGGCCATGAAAAGGGTACTTGGGCTGGTGGCCCAGAGCCAGCCGGGTTAAGCCTGGGATTCTGGGCAAGGAGGAGGCTGATGTTGGGCCTGGGCCGGACGGTGGGTGGGCTGAGCGGGGAACGTGTGAGAAGGCAGCAGGGACTCTGGGTGGCCCAACTTTGTCCCCCTTGGGGTCGGTCCTTTTTCTTTTTCCCTTCCCAAGCCTCCTGCACCAGAGCACAGGGCGCACCGGACATCCCAGAGCACCAGGAGCACACTTACCCTGTTCCTCCACGGCGGCCGGGGGAAAACAAAAGCTACAGCAGCACAGGGTCGGCCCTGGTGGCCTCCCAATTTAGCTCTCTTCTGAGGGGAAGATCCCACTTTTAAAGAACACTCTTTAAAAAATATATTAAAACAGTCAAGTGGCACAAGTTGAAGTCTGTTCCCATGAAGGTATCATATAAAGTGGCTTCGGGTCTCGCCGGTCAGATTTGAGGACCTGGGACCAGCGCGCCCCTGCTGCGCAGCCCTCAGGCCGCCCTGCAGCCTGGGTCCCCTGGGCCTGAGGCTGGCTGGGAAGCTGAAGCCCAGCGCGATATTAGGAGCCCTGCCGGGCCGGGATCTCTCGGAGGCGCTTCCGTTGGGTGTTCATTAAGGGGTGAGTTATTGCCGTGTGAGCCAAAGGTCACTTCAAAGGCTTATGGCTGCGTGCTCTGGTCTTTAGAAGGGACCGGATCGCTTTGTGTGGGGCTTTCTCCTGCGTGGTTTACTGTTTGCAAACTACTGAGTCGACAAATTGCACAGGGCAGATGCAAGAGAGGGGATTGTGTCTCTCCTTTTGCCTGACCTGCATGGGCACCCATTAGGCACCCACAGTGGTGGGCAGCCTGGTCTTTATCTGGGTGAGGATGGAAGGGATGTTTATCTCTTGGATGGTTTGTAGCCTAATCCCTACCCAGGAGTGGGTGAGCAGCCCAGGCCAGGATGTGGTGGGTACCTAACAAAATAAATTCAGGGGAACCATTCAAGATACAACATACAAGCCAGGAAATAGGGCCCAGCTCCCTTTAGACTGGGGCTGAGTAGGACAGCTATTGATTAGGACCTACGCAGGCCCATCTACATATTTGTCCTCTTCTTTCTGGTGCCCTGTGCTGTAGCCTTCCTCCCACCCCAATTCTGCAAGTTCTCTTTCGCTCCTAGGAGGGTGGGCTTGGCCTGGCGGATTAGGGCACCTGGCACACTTAAAGCCTGGTTGAAGCAGGAAGAGAGAACTAATTCCCCTTGTGCCTTTGACTCACTTAGCCCACCCCCTGCCTGAGGGTCTGGCATTTTCCTCAGGTCAGAGCTTTTCCTTCCCTCATCCCGCCAAAGACTTTGTGTTAAAGTCCACTCACTTCCTAGAAGCCAACCAAGTCTCCTTTCTGCCAGGGAGAAGGCGCCTGGAATTACTGTGGGCAACATATACAATAGTCAACATTGATTATGACACCCTTAAAAGGGATAAAGCCTCTCAACATGTGTGCGTAAGAAAGAACCAGCTGCCACTGAGAGTTTTCCATTTTGTTCCAGATCTGCCTCAACAGAATATCAAAAGGAACCCGAAGAACCTAAAAAGAGTTACTGACAAAATTTGAGAACACACACACACAGACACACACACACACAAATTGTGGTGAGTAGTGTGATTTTTAAAAAATAATTTCCACTACATTCCATCTGCCCTACAACTCAAGGTAGCCATCTCAGGATTCATACATCAAGACATAAAACAAAGGGCGGCTTTGAAGTGGATCACCTCAGTGTGAACTGCTGCCCGTTACATGATAACCGATCATCGGCCTTCAAATTTATGGGGCTTTAATGGGGTGAACCCAGTGCCTTAAATGCAGGGTGTTTTACGTATTGAGTTATCTGGGCTAAATAAGCATGATTTAGAAGGTGCGCCCAGGGCTTCCCATAGGGCAGAAGAGGCTCAGGCTGAGAGAGAGAGAGAACTCGGGCAGAAAGCTACCCCAGCTCTGCAGCAAATAGATCCCCACGGAGCAAACCCGAAAAGGAGTGGTTTCGGAATCCCGAAGTAGCCAAGCCAACAGGGAGCAAGAATCGTTGCTATGTTCCAGCGAATTAACGGGGATGCCCAGCGAGAGTCTGGTCAGCCAAAAAGAGATCTGTGGGCTTCCGAGACCCCGGCTGAGGAAGAAGCAGGAAGAGGAACCAAGGCCAACTGGAACCTTAGAAACATTTGAGAGCAGCAGAAACAGCCGGCGAACCATCGCCTCCCCCTTCTCTCTCAACTTGCCCTGTCTCTACCAGTCCATAATTTCCTGCAATCGCCGACCAAGCCACAGCCCGGCGACTGCCGCCCCCTCCCTCCCCAAGCCCCTCGGTGTGTTCCGGGCCCGCGGGCGAGCGAGCGCCGGGCGGGCCTCCGCGCCTCCAGCGAGCCTCCCAGCGTCCCCAGGCAGCGGCGGGCAGCAGGTCTTCGGGCCCCGGCAGGGCAGCGCGCGTCCCGTCCCGTCCCGCGGCCGGCCGGCGGGCAGAGCGGCTCCGAGAGGCGGGCCCTGGCCACTTTATATAGTCCCCCTGCTCGCGGGGCGCGGGGCGCGGGGCCGGCGAAAGTGCGGAGTAGGGAATTCTTTTGCTGCTCTTCCTCCTACGCGGAGCCTGTTTTCCACTTCTGAAAAGTGCCGGGCCTTGGGAAGTGTTTTTCTTTTCATTCCTTACTGAAGCGTTTACTGCCGCCGTGCTTGCAGTCATAAATTTTGTTACAAACCACAATGACAGGTGCATTGATATGCACCGTGAGAGCTCCAGCTGCTTAATAACCCCGTCCCCTGGCCGCTGTGAGCGCCTTTTATTTATTCGGTATCATATTAGGTATTGATCCCCGGCAGAATTAAGTGCAGCGAGCAAGTATCAGGGTTTGGCGGCTTCAGAGGCGCGGCGGGTGCGGCGGTCCAGCGCGGCCCAGGCGGCGGACGGTGGTCGCTTTGAGGCCGCCTTCCTTCTGGCTGGGGCCCGACCCTTCGGCCCTGCATTCCCAGCCTGCGGTTGGGCCTCCGAGCTGAGTTGCCCACAACTTCCCGGGACCGCGAGAAAGGTCGAGCCAGACCCCGTTTAGTGCCCCTACCCTAGAAGGGGCCAGGGGTTGTGCCGGCGGGGTTCTGGGGAGGCTGCCCAGCCGGCGCCCCGGGGGTTGAGGGGAGGAGGAATGAGAGAAAAGGGCAGCCGAAGATTTCGCAGACCGCCCCTCCCCCTACCCGGGTTAGTCTTCACCCCAAGGCATTTGGGTCCCGGAGCAAAAATGAGCAGAGGTACCAAAGGGCGAAAAAAGAAAGCCTTTAAAAACGGGTGGGGTGATCGAAAAGATGAGCCACTGAACAGTTGACCATTGTCCAAGTGATTTATGACCCATTCCTGCTTTTTAGGTTCAAGCAGAGTTCACAAGGAGTAGGGATTTCTGGAAAGAAATAAGCTTTTTTTTTTTTTAAACCAATTTTGTAACAATGTTCTCCGGTTCTGTTTTAGGAAAGTTGCTTTCTTTGGGGCATTATAATATGGATGTGGGGGGGGAGGCTGCAAAGCCCTTCCTGGTGAGGAGAGTGCTGCTGCCCTTGCTTCTGGGGCAATAGACTTTGGGGTGGTGGCTCATCATTGAGTGGGCCTTGAAATTCCTTAAGACAATGAAAACAGACACAGGAAAACAGGCACTGGGGTTATTCCTGAAGCTGTCAAGTATTTACACTTTTGAGGCCCAGTACACAGAGCTTCTTCCAGGAATATGCCATTGGAACAAAATATATATGTAAAGTCATCTGTTTCAAAGACCTGATCAGTTGCTAAAGAAGCTACTTTGATGTGATTTGTCTACCTATTGAGATAAACTTGGTCAACCTGGGAGGCAGGCTTGGGGGGTGGTGGGTATTTTGCTTCCACAGTTGTAAATGAAACGGCAGAAGCAGCAGTGAGTTCCGGGGGTCTGTGTGTCAAATGTGACCATTTTGACATCCAGAGGGCCCATGGATTAAGACTGGAACCAGGATCCAAGAAAAGTACAGAAACAACTAAACCTGGAATACCCAGTTCTTTGGCTGCGGGGAAACACATCAATATTAGTCACAGGATGGGGATGTAACTTTCCATTTGATATTCAGTAACTTTAATAGTCAGAGGATGATCTAGAAAATGACTGAAAGAAAGATTAAGACCACCTTTGCTAGGTAGATATCTTAACTGAATACATTTAAGAATAATAATAGAAACAATTCCTAAAACACATCCTCGTATTCTTTTATCCCATTGAAAAGGACTTGTATCTTATCAAGATAAATGCCAGATTCCCTTTATATTTTAAAACAAAATGGGCAACAATACTACCAAACAAAGGCTAATATGAAGAATCTAAAAAATTGGGCTATTTGGTGAAAGTGGAGGAGAAATGAGTGAATGGAGGAGTGGTTTTGATCCTAGTGGTCAAATCCATTGAGCCACATAAGTTGTCTAGACAATGTGGTCCATCATGATGACCATGATGGAAGCCCGGGGAGTTTTGAGGAAGGAAAGGTGCCTGAAAGAGGAGATCAAGAATGAAGACCAGGGAGCTGACCTATGAGTTTTCTTTATCAAGCAGACAAAAGTGGTTGAATGGTATTAGTTATACTTTAACTCCTTAGGAGCCTTTCAGGAGAAGGGGGTGGAGTGGGTGAGAAGCGAAACCCCCATCAAGAATCAGAGGACACAAAAGGGATAGAATTTTTCTTAGCTTTTTTCTTCTTCTAATTCTGGGTCCATTCATCATGGCATGAGAAGTTCTCTCATTGGTTGTGGAACGGGTGGAGTTGGGCTGCCAAGGAGGATCCAGAGCAGAGGTCAATAATAATACATATTTACACAATAGATGCAGGATAAAAATGATGAAGTCATACTACAAAGCATTCGATGTTCTCCCATGCTCCATGCATTTCACATTCTAAATCTCTTCACCCTTTCCAGTATCCATTTAAAAGTAGTGGAGGACAACATAAAGACTAGAAAAATGGAAATGAAAGAGAAGGAACATTTTCTGACCTCCAAATAAGTTGGGGAGTCTAAGTGTTCTTGGTTTTTATCTCCTAGTCCATTTCACAGGGCTGACCCACAGGGTTCACTGGGCGGAATCTCACCCTGTCACCAGAAAGTGGACTATCTGGGTCTTCATGAAAGATGCTGTGATTTTGAAACCAGGTGGGGGAGATACTTTTTTCCCTTCTTCTTTCTTCTTTCTTCTTTCTTCTCCCTCTCCCTCTCCCTCTCCCTCTCCCTCTCCTTCTTCTTCTTCTTTCTTCAAGAGTTCTGGCTGTTCTGAGTGTGTTACAGAGTTTCCTTTTTTTCATCAACACCCTGGGGTGTCCCAGTGATTGACTGATCCATCCATTCACTCATTCAACAAGCATTTACTGCACTTACCCCAGACAGGGCACTGGGCTGGGTGTTAGTAATATATAGATGAATAAGACACAGTCCTTGCCTGCAAGGAGCTCGAAGTCCAGCAGGAGAATCAGCCATTAAAATGTATGAGGCCATAAGTGCTTTTCTATGCCATTTCAAAAGCTACATTGACAATATCGAAGAAAGAAAATAGTGTCTTGGTGGGGAGGAGGAAGCCCCTTTTCTTGGATGGAGTCGAGCTCAAGAGAAGGAAAGGTCTTTCCTTATGTTTATGAGAAGCTCCTTCTGACTTTTGCAAAGGTTCAAATAAGCTGAACTTCATAAAATCTCAGATCCTCCCTCTAGGAAGTGACTGGGCAGCAGAGAGCACAGGCTAGCTAGTCCTTCTACATTGACTATCTTGTCAGTTACAGTCCCCCTGGGGCCTTTCACTTTTCTTCTCCATAGGTCACCTGGAGCCTGGGGCTACCCCAGCCCTCTCAGGGTTTGGCAGACGTCGGAGGTGGCAGTGAAAGAGACAGTGGTGGTCAATGTTATTTGAGCCGGGTCAGCAGGCCCTGGAACTTCCTGAGTGCATGATGCAGAAGGCTGCTTACTATGAAAACCCAGGACTCTTTGGAGGCTATGGCTACAGCAAGGCCACCGACACCTACGGCTATGGCACCCCCCATCAGCCTTACCCACCCCCTGCTGCTGCCAGCTCCCTGGACACTGATTACCCGGGCTCTGCCTGTTCCATCCAGAGTTCTGGACCTCTGAGAGCCCCAGCCCACAAAGGAACTGAACTCAATGGCAGTTGTATGCGGCCTGGCACTGGGAACAGCCAGGGTGGGGGTGGTGGCAGCCAGCCTCCTGGCCTGAACTCAGAGCAGCAGCCACCACAACCCGCTCCTCCGCCACCAACCCTGCCCCCATCCTCGCCCACCAATCCTGGAGGTGGGGTGCCTGCCAAGAAGGCCAAGGGTGTGCCCAATGCCTCTGGCTCCTCAGCCACCATCAGCAAGCAGATCTTCCCCTGGATGAAGGAGTCCCGACAGAACTCGAAGCAGAAGAACAGCTGTGCCACTGCAGGTAGCTCTCTGAGGGGGCTTCTCCTGGGCGAAGTCACTCAGAATGACCCCAAGAAGCTAGCTCACCTAGGAAGCAAGAGACTCAGGGCTGCAAGTGCAGCTTTGGAGGCCATCGGGCTACACTTCTACTCGTGCAGAAATAGCCTTTCTTTTCAGTGTCCCCGATTGGAGCCAAGCCCTTACAGGGACAGGGTGCTCCATTCCAGGCTGCTGGTGCCATTGCTGGACAAGTCCCACAGTTATGACTAGGTGGCCTTTTTCTTATATTGACCTGCTATCTGCTTTCTTGGGCTGCTGGTCATGACTTAGCTCCTTCTTCTATTCATCGGCTCCTCAAAACCTGGAGTCAGGTATTATGTTTCTCCAAGCATGGGTTCTTATGTAGCCCATATCACAGGACTCCCACTCCCTTAAATTAATAAAAACCAAAGTCTGTGGAGTGTTAACCTGGTTCCATGTTAACAACCAGGCTAAATGCTTTACAAGCATTATCTAATTTAATTTTCCAAAAAGCCCCTTTGAGGTAGGTATATGATAACAGACCCATTTTACAGATGAGGAAAATGTTAGAGTTGCCCAAGATCTCAAAGCCACAGAATGGCGCACTTGAATCCAACCAGAGCCTGCAAGACCTAGCCATGGTCTCTACTTGGTCTACCCCTGGCCCAGTTCTCCCCATCCCAGCTAATCCATAATGGGGAAGGGCATATCCTAGGGGAGGAGGAAGTGCTCTGAAACAGGAACAGCCTTGGGGTTCTCTCCCTGGAAAGGGAGATCCTAGAGTTGAGATCTTCTGTGGGTCCATTCAGGATATGGGGAAGAAGATGGGCAGGCCCAGGAGCAGGCCCAGGCCTGCTGCCTTTCTTGGCTCAGCTTTGTTTGTTTCCTAAAATTTTCTGGCCTTGTGTCCTTTGATGCAGGTTATCTTCAGGTAGATGAATTTGCTTCCAGGTCTAGGGCTAGTCTGAGGCTTCGGATGTAGCTAGCTTGTTATCAAGTCTCTGGTTAGCCTGCAACTCTCTGGGGCTGCTGCTTCTAGGGGGAAAGTGCCTTCCAGCCTGTAAGCTTCTTCTGCCCCTCCTTCCCCCTGCAAGCCCAGGCCCCTCCCTCCCAGGAGAAATCCATTTGTACAACCAGGGAGGGAGGGACAAGCTGCTGAGAGGTGGCTGAGGTAGTGGAAACCAGGGTTGAGGCTGCTGCTCCTAGCACTGAAATACTCAAAATGCACCCAGGCTGCCCTTGGAACCCCTGAATCTCTGGGGCAGTATTTTTATGGTTTGTTACTTCCCTGAGTTGGGTGCAGAGCCCTTGGGTGCAGCTGAGCTGGAGTGAGGTGCCAAGATCTCCACCCTCATTCTGGGCTTCCTGGGCTGTTTTGCCCAGAAGCCAGCCCCAGAGCAAGGGGGCGGGGGAGGGTGCCTTCCTCCCTTATCCCCCAGCAGAGGCTGGGAAGAGTGTTCAAAGAAGTCTGGCCCTTCTTTAATGGGGCCGGGGGGGGGGGGGGCGGGGTTGGCCTTAGCAGCTGCTACTAGTCTCTCATTAAACTCCTCCACAGCCTTAGCCTTAGGGACAGGATGATGGACTAGGCTGGAGGGGAGGGGGAAGCAGAGTGAATCGGACCTCAGAAGGCAGATGGGGGTGGGGTTCAGGTGCAACTCTGAGGTAGGACGGGGGCGTGTGAGGTCCCGCCAGGAGTCTCACCTCTCAGACGCCCCCCCCCACTCCAGCCAGCCTGCGTTAAGGTGGGGGGAGGGATGGAAGAAGAGAAGGGAGCCAGGGAAGCACCCTGCTCCGGCCCTGGGTGCCCACCCACCCTCTCCCGCTCAGCATCTCCTCTATCTCCCTTCCTGCCCAGGAGAGAGCTGCGAAGATAAGAGCCCTCCGGGCCCGGCGTCCAAGCGGGTGCGCACCGCGTACACCAGTGCACAGCTGGTGGAGCTGGAGAAGGAGTTCCACTTCAACCGCTACTTGTGCCGGCCGCGCCGCGTGGAGATGGCCAACCTGCTGAACCTCACGGAGCGCCAGATCAAGATCTGGTTCCAGAACCGGCGCATGAAGTACAAGAAGGACCAGAAGGCCAAGGGCATCCTGCACTCGCCGGCGGGGCAGTCCCCGGAGCGCAGCCCGCCTCTGGGCAGCGCCGCCGGCCACGTGGCCTACTCCGGCCAGCTGCCGCCGGTGCCCGGCCTGGCCTACGACGCGCCCTCGCCGCCCGCCTTCGCCAAATCTCAGCCCAACATGTACGGCCTGGCCGCCTACACGGCGCCGCTCAGCAGCTGCCTGCCGCAGCAGAAGCGCTACGCGGCGCCCGAGTTCGAGCCCCACCCCATGGCCAGCAACGGCGGCGGCTTCGCCAGCGCCAACCTGCAGGGCAGCCCGGTATACGTGGGGGGCAACTTCGTCGACTCCATGGCGCCCGCGTCCGGGCCGGTCTTCAACCTGGGCCACCTCTCGCACCCGTCTTCGGCCAGCGTGGACTACAGCTGCGCCGCGCAGATTCCCGGCAACCACCACCATGGACCGTGCGACCCTCATCCCACCTACACAGATCTCTCGGCCCACCACTCGTCTCAGGGACGCCTGCCCGAGGCCCCCAAACTGACGCATCTGTAGCGGCCGCCACCGGCCCGAACTCGCGGCGCGATGACCTCTTTTGCTTTGGTGGCGGGGGTGGCGGGCGGGGCCCGCGGGGCAGCTCGGTGACCCCCTCCCTCACCCTGGCCCGGTCGCCGTCTCCCGGGTCTCGGGCCAAGAGCGGCCGAGACGCAGGCGACTGGGCCTCCCTTCCAGGCGCGCCCTCCTTTGGGTGACTCGCCATAAATCAGCCGCACGGATTCTCCTCTGTAACCCTGACAGTGCCATATACTGCGGACCGAGGGACTCTAATCTGGTAATGGTGTCCCGAAGGTAAGTCTGAGACCCATCGGCGGCGCGCTCTGCAGAGGGACCAGCGCCCCGACAGCCCCGGGCCTGGCCCGAGTCTAGCTTAGTTGCGGAGACCTTAATTTATATGCTCCTTCCCGTCCCGTAAGGATTGCAACGGACTCAACGATCTGTATTTATTATTTGAAGCGAGTCATTTCGTTTCCCTGATTATTTATCCTCGTCTTAATGTATTTATGTGTATATTTGTAGAATTCTCCAGCCAAGCTTAGGAACGCGCTCCCAGGCCGCGGGGGCCACGTTTCACCTCTTTAGTCCCCTTGGTCTGAACTAGTTGAGAGAGTAGTTTTTGAACAGTTGTAACCGTGGCTGGTGTTTGTAGTTGATGTAAAGGATTAAGACCGCAAATTGTCCTTCATGGGTAGAGTCAGGCGGCCCCGCGGCGTGGCACGACACCCGTTACTCATTTCTGAACAGCCGCAGCCCTCACCACTCGACACAGTTTATTGATTTCAAATTGTCTGGTACTATCTGAACAAATATTTAGAATAAAAAAATTTCTCAGTCCGAAGTGTATCTGTGTTAATCACGCACACTTGGAAGTAGATCACTCTGCCTTTTATCTTTTGCACAATCCCTGTAGAAGGCCCCCAAATAGGCTGACTCTTTGATATATATATATATTTTTCCATTTATTTGGAATCTGGTACACGAGCTGGTTCTGGGGATACTTGATTACACTGCAGCATTGACCTTAGGGGGGAAACTCTGAGGATGCAAGCCTAGAAATGTTCTGGGCAGGATAATTTGGGTAGGGCATTGTGCTCTGTCTGCTGTGCTGTTTCCACCACTCTCTTTTTAGACACAAATCAACTTTTTTAGATTGCATTTACATTGGGGAGGCTAGCGCTCACTCACTTTTGTGCGCTAATAAAAAATAAACTTTAAAAGAAAACTGACAATCAAAGAAAAGACACAAGTGAAGTTGTAAGAAGATCTGAGCTATGAAAGAGCTAAGGTGCACAAAAAGAAACGATCATTTGGAGACACGCACCTAAGCTTTTTCTCTAGGAAATGCTGTCAGGACTTTTTCCTTTATAGTGGTTGGTGGTTCATTTCGAAAGTAAACAAATGTTCCCCGCGATGTAAAGTAATAATAGTTTCATTAATGGAACATAACAAGTATAAACACCTTGTTTATTCCTGTTTCTTTGTACAAAACGGGCAAAAATGTCTTCAAGGATTTATATCCATTTTGTAAATATTAGCGTGGCTTTAGCGAGGGGCGGACAATGTCCTCCCGCTTCTCTATAAGGAGACACTTGGAAAGCGCCTTCAGATAAGGTTCAATTCTTTTGTATTTCAGCAAAGTCGGCCCACGCATCTCTCTTTGGTTTGACAAATAATGCAACTCCTACTACATCTCCGGTGACACGAGGTGAAATTCCCATTGTGTGGAAATAATTTAACTTCTAATCTTCTGGTGGAACAACAATCGTTTCTATTTGGATGTTTGTGTTTCGCTAAATAATGATGACTCAAATAATATTTAGTTTCCTTGTTCCTTTGTGCTGTTTTTAAAATGGCATGTTAGATTGGGGGTGGGTGGGGACTATCCTTTTGCTAAATTTCACTTTATCTGAGCAGGTTTAGAGTATACATGTTGTAGAACTGTATCAACAGAATAAATGACTTCAACTGAAGGGATATTTTACCCACTTTCAAGGCTTAAAATTGTTTTCTATGAGATTTGCATCCATAGGCAGAATTTCTTAATTGTCTTGTAAGAAATTATTTTTTAAGCTATTAGGGAAGTCAAAGAAGAGCTTGCTGCCTTGCAGGGATTACAACAACCTTTCTTAACTGGCTAAATATTAAATAGATGAATTATCAGGCTGTTTAGATTCAGCCCGGTTTTCCCTCATCTCCTCTTCCTACCATAAATAATAATAAAAATACATAATGCATTATGGCTCCAGGCGTTTTCCAGCGCGGTGTGTTACCGCAGGAGTATCTGCTGAGTCTGCGGGTGTCTGCGAAGGCCCCAAGTGTCATCTGCGGCTTAGGGTTTCACGGATTAGACTTTAAACGGTGTCTGGGCCCGCTGACATCAGCTTCCTCTCACACCGAGGCTCCAAAGAAGTGCGGGGTTGGGGGCTCCCTCTCGGGGCGGTTGCCTGGAGGCCCCCTTCTCTTGTGGGGTGGGGGAGTTCGCTTGGGACAAATCGGCTTTCTCCCACCTTTGGAGAAAGGTTCCCCGAGGCTTCTGAGACGAGCTCGGATTCTTTCCTGCCATTGGCCTGGGCGTCATGTGATGGGCACACACGGTCGCTCCTG
Organism: Ailurus styani; assembly: GCA_002007465.1. Lineage (NCBI taxonomy): Eukaryota > Metazoa > Chordata > Mammalia > Carnivora > Ailuridae > Ailurus > Ailurus styani. The sequence continues at coordinate 1,380,975 of LNAC01000122.1, forward strand.
GGGGGGTGGGGGTGGGGTGGCGCGCGGTGGCGAGTCTGGGGTGGCGCTTCCCCGCGCGGCCGACGGCCAGGGCGAGAGGGGGGCCCGCGGCACAGCCATTTAAAACTTCATAAATTATAAACAAGCCGCCTTGGCCTTCGCCATAAATTCTGCTCCTTTTGAGCCTGCACTTAGTGTTAGGAAGCACTGGAGTCTAAACACAACCAAACGCCCTCTGAAGGGCCCACCTGCCCAAGGCTGCAAACCTTTATTTATCTCCCAGTACCACCCCCTTCGCACCCCGAGGTCTGCACACACAGTCGCCTCCTCCCCCGCCGGCGGTACGCTCTCGGTTGGGTTCCCGCTCGGCGAGGGAAGGTCACAATAGCTGCTCTATCGGCGGGGGCGCCCGCCTCCTCCCTCCCCGGCCTCGGGGAAGCAGAGAAAGGAGGGGGTGGGGGAGGGGAGCCGGGGCCGGGCAACGGCGCCCTAGGCCCAGGCCCTCCGTCCTCGGGGAAGTGGGGGCGTGCGTGACTTGCAGCGGGAAGGGGCGAGTTGGCAGCAGAAGGAAACGCCCAGCCTAGCCCGCGACTTGGGCCCGAGACAGGCTCGCCGGGGGCAATGGGGAGCGCCCCAAGGCCGCGCGGCCGCTGGCCGCTCACTGTCGGGCGCTGGGTTGAGGGCGCTCGGAGCAGCCAGGGCTTCCAGGAGACCTGCGCCTTTGTGTGCGAGCCTGCCCCAGGGGCTCGGCGTCGGGCAAGGCCTCACGATAGCACCGCTGGGCCTGCGCCTGCAGGTGAGGAAGGCCTGGGACGGCTTTGAGCCTTGGTCTCGGGGAGGTGTACCTCGTTCGCTGCTCCGGGAGAGGAAATGGCTCTTTGGCCCAGGCCTTGATCAGTTCTTTCTTATTTTATTTTTTTCCCTACAGAGACCGCTGAAGGGTGGCGTGGGGGGAGGGGAGGGGTCGGGGAGATCGTGGGGGATCCTCCTGAGGCTTGAAGAAAGGGCTCAGAGTCAAAAATCCAGGCCCATGGGTGGGGGTGGCAGCCGTTTGGGAGCCCCTGGTTGTTCCGTCCAGGCAATGAAAGGAGAATTAAAGCAGGGTGGAGAGGAGGCTGCACGGATGGGAGGTGGGGGTGGGGAAAGAGATTTAGGCAGAGGGAGAGCTTGCCCTGGCTACCAGGAGAAACTCAGGATCCAGCCTGGAGTGGAGTAAAGAGACCCAACTGAGCTAGCCAGGGGTGTGGGGCAGTTGCAGAGGAAAGGTCTGAAGGGTAGTCCTGGCCCCTGGATAGGTGGTAAGAAAGGGCGATTAAGTAAATGTTCTGCCTCCTGGCTTTCAGACCTCAGCCTCATCCAGGGACCTGACAGAGAAAAATCCGCCTCTGATGAATCATTAAGTTAACCATCCATTTGTACCATTTCTTTGTACAGGCTTTCAAATGAGAGAGAGAGAGATAGAATATAGAGTGAGTACTTTCTCCCTGGTGCAGCCCCAAGCCTAGTCCCTATCAGAGACACATCAGCCAAATTGGTTTCCTAGGCCCCAGAGGCTGCTAACCTTGCTGAACAGGATTTTTTGAATTTCTATCCGTAAGGAGTATTAAAAGATAGTGATTACCTACCCTAGCTACTCATTTCTCCCTCCCCCATTCTGTACCAGCCAATCCACCCTTGAGTGAAGTGGATCTCCTCAGCCATAAGTCTTGGGAGCCTAGGCTCTCCATCTGTTGAGGTTTTTCATTAGGGAGGGTGAAGAGGCTATGTGTGGGTGTATGTTTGAATAACAAAGAAGAAACCCAACATTCTAATGAAAAGTGTTTCTCTGCTTGACCTGGAGGAGCCAGAAGCTTGTTTGCGCTGTCAGTACTCAAGGGACAGTCACAGGCCTGTTTGGCTTTATCCTCAGAATTTGTTGAAAGTTTCTCTTGAAGTACAGACTAGTTAATCCCAGTTACAGATCCAGGAAGGTCCTCTTCATCTGGGAGTTCTTGGCATGAATTCGGTCCTTCTTTTGAAACTGTAAGAAAAAAAAAAAGTAGGATGAACAGAAGTTTGTGTTAAATAAAAATACAAAGAGGGGCAGAAGGCCTCAGTCCCCATAGGCCTACAGCCTCACCACTTCAGGGCACTGCAACTTCCCAGAGAGGATATAGCCATGGCCTGGGTGAACAGACTTATCCCTAGATGCTCTGGGCACAGAGAGCTGAGACTGAGTCACCAGCCATACCCTCACCAGCTATGAGGACTAGCTCGCTTAGATCTCTCTTGCAGAGAGCCTGGATGGAGAGAAAGAAAGACTGGGTAGGTGAATCCTTTGTACTCACCGAATCAGTGGTGCTGGCAGTGAAGATCATCACAGAGGGTGAAATCTTAGTTTTCATTGTTCCCTTGTCTCTGGTCCAGGTACAAATGTCCTTATCTCTGGGGCTCAAAGTTGATACCAAATGTATTATATATACCTGGCCTAAAGCCCGTGCCTGAACACTTCCCTCGGGTCCCATAAACACTTGCCAAGTTGGAATAGTACAAAAGTAATTCAAGGACCCACTTTCAGGCCAGGTCCAGCCTGAAGCACAGTGAACAAAAGGTTTCCCCATGTGAAGGAAGAGGAAATGTAAATGGATGTCCAATCATTTGCAGTAGCAGAAGCAGGTGAAAGGTCCCTTTTTTTTTTTTAAGATTTTATTTATTTATTTGAGAGAGAGCATAGAGGGAGAATGAGAGAGAGAAGCAGACTTCCCACTGAGCAGAGAGCCTAAGGTGCGGCTGGATCCCATGACCTGAGCTGAAGGCAGACACCCAACCGCCTGAGCCACCCAGGCTCCCCAAAAGGTCCCTATTTGTGGCAAAATATCTCGACTGGTTCCGATAGCTAGCCTGGGTCATTTTTATGGAAGAATGATAACCGGAAAATAATGAAAATAGGATTTTAACATTAGTAAGAGCCCAAGGAGGAGACCTTAATTTAACTCAGGATTCATGGAGAACCCTGGTGGTACAGATGAAATGCTTTTATTGGGAAAGCAGGCCTACAACCAGGCCAGGGGGACCTGTTGGGCCAGGGCCTTTGTGAAGGAGGGGAGAAGAGCGCCGCCGACTTAGGAGGAGATGGGGAGAAGGCCCTCTGACGGCTCTATTGTTCCAAGCGCTGCCCTACAAATACCGCACGCCTCCCCGCCTCCTCCGCAGGGGCAAAGCGGGAAACTGGGTCGGCCGAGCACAGCTCGAGGTGGTGGCAGAGCTGGGACCGACCTCCCTCAGCCTCGTCCGCTGCCCCTTGGGGCAGCAACGACACGCCGTTCCCCTCGCAGGCAGCGAACACACAAAGGAAGCCCCCGCCCGTCCTCCGACGTGGGGACACTCTGGGGAGGAGGCTGGCGTGGACCCCGAGTCGGAGCGCCTCCCTCCCCCGCGGGGAACAATAGCCGCCGCCTCCCTCGGGCGGCCCCGGCGGTCGCGCGGCACAAAGGCCGCCTCGGGGCCGCGCCACCATGTGACGCGCGCGCCCGTTCCGCGCTCCCCGGGCCTGCGGCAGGGCGCAGTCAGCAGGGCGCCGGGGCCGCGGGGCTGCGGCCGGGCTGCCGGAACCCACCTGGCACGCTTTCGGAAAGACAAACGGTGAGTTAATCACCCAGTAGGCTGGCGGCCGCGTTCCCTCTCCCCGGCGAGGAGAAGGACTTCTCTGTGTGTGTCGCGGGTTGGGGGGGGGCGGTGCGGCGGGAGAGGTTAGTCCTATTAAGAATTCATCAATCACCCGGTGTGCACTTTTCGCTCGACAGCGGTTCCTCCTACTTCAGAGCAAGTCCGGGCCAGTTGGGAGCCGACCAGAAACCGCGAGCACGGGAGACGCAGGCACGCGGGGTGAGCGCTCCCGCTCTGCGGCGCGACGCCGGTCACCCCCTCGCCCCGGGTCCCTCCTGTCGCCTGCCGGCCCCGCCCTCGGACCACTTGCGGCCCCCGGCCCTCCCGGAGGCGCGGTGACTCGGGGTCCCCTCGCCCCCCACCCCTCCTGCTTCCTCCCTCCCCGTCACACCCTCAACGCCACTCTACGCCCAGAAAGGGACAACTCCATCTCTCCCAAGGCAGGACAAGAAAAATCCCAATGGGTCAGAAGGTTCTTGCAGACACTATTTAAGAATTTAAAAAAGAGTCCCAAGGGACTAGACTTCAGGGAAGAGACGAAGCTAGTTCTCTTATTTACCTGCAAGAGTGATCTGTGTGGGAGGAAGCACGATAACACCCCTGTTGAACTTGGAACTAAACTTGAATGCCATATAAAAAGAACAATAAAAATACACTTAGAATACCAACCACAATGATATGCCTCTCCTCTCTTTTCTGTTGTGAGGGAAGGACGGAACTATTTTTACATCAGCTCTTTTGGGGTTCATTTTAGAAATACCATAAAGGGCCAGACTGAAAATGGGGCGCAGCAGGGGGTGGGGGGAGGCAGTCATTAGCATTAGAGCTGTTTAGAGCAGGAGGGCTTGGGGTAAGCCGTGGTGAAGCACTCCTATACCCCTTTTTGAGTGGTACTTGTAGTCCTTTTTGTAAATTCTAAGAAAGTTCCAGGCTACCCCCTCATTTACTCTTTTTCTGAGTGACATCAGCTGAGAAGTTTCTGGAGTTGGTTAAGCGTTTCCTCAGCCTATAGGAAAGAGCCCCTGAAAGACAGAAAATCCCAGCTCCCCCTCCACTCTACTCTTTCAGCATCCTCTTGGGTGGAAATTAACTTGGTTTGGAGAGATGTTCTACTATCGTTTTGCTTTATCGTTTTGCTTTAGATAGAAAGAACCTGAAGCATTAAGCTTTGCACAGTGTTCTGAAGTCATTAAACAATTAAAACACTGGTCCTGTTGTCCTTGGCTCAGAGTGTGTCCCTCTCTCCTTGCCTTTCAGCAATTCCTACTGAACAGCTCCTGTGGGCACTGTGCTGGGCTCTGAGATATAAAAATGAGTCACTAATAGTGTGCACCTTTTCATCTGCTGGGGGAGAAAAAGAATCCTAAAACAGTGTGACAGATGCTATAACACAAGTGTGGCCAAAATGTTCCTGGAATAAAGAGAAGGGGTCACTGACACCACTGTAGTGTCAAAATAAGGCTTCTCGGAGGAGGTGAATTTGGGTTCCCAAAGTAAGAGTTTTTTTAGGAAGGAAGGAGGGACATACCAGGCAAAGAAAGCAGCACATGCAAAGCAAGAAGGGAAGAAAGAGCAAAATCTGGACCTGGAACAAGAACAATCCCTTGGAGTAGAACATCTGGCTGGGAAGAGAGGTTGCATGGGGTTCATGGAAAGGAGTCTGGACCTAATCCGTAGGCAGCAGGAAGCCACTGAAGGTTTTAAGCTGGGATGTGACGTTATGTATTTGGAAAGGTTGCTCTTTGGGAAACTGTGTCTGACTGGAGAAAGCAGACATAGGGGGAAAGAAGGAAAAGAAAGGAGGCTGCTGCAATAATCCAGCATAGAGGGGAACTAAGGTAATGATGTTGAAGAGGAAAGACATTTAGGAGGACAAATTCACAGGACTTGGTGATAACTGGATGAGTGAAAGAGGAGTTACAGATGTTAATCCCTAGGTTTCTATTTAGAGGGCCTGAGTGGGTACTCAGGTCATTCACCAAAATGAATACAGGAGGGAGAAGAGAAGACTTTGCAGGGGAAACTAAAGAATTCAGTTTTAGGTCTACATTGTGTTTTCTGTTTTGCTAACTGATACACTGTATGACCCTAAACAATTCACTTAATCTTTCTGGCCTTCAGTTTCATCACCAGTGTAACAGCCAATAGATATCTACCTCAGAAGTTTATCGTGTGTGTGTGTGTGTTTGCACGCGTGCACACGCATGTGCTCACGCCCACATTAGGTATTACTTTCACCAGGTCCAGGGAAGTGTCCTATGCAAAGCTGAAAGCTTAGGGAAAACATCCTCTTACCCACACCATGCTAATCAATACTTAGATCCTGGTTGGCCAGTGAGAAATAAGTCTCAGGAAAATTAAAAACAACACCCTCCTGCTTCCCAGATATTGAATCCATGCTAATGCTTAGCACTAGGTCAGATCATATTGCTAATTAGAGCTCCTCTGCTTCCGGAGGGTGCTCTCCAGGGACACTTGCAGAAATGTGGTCTTGGTATCAGACCACTAAAGAGGAGGCCTCTTAGCAGATGTCGGAAAGCTTTTTCACATCATGTGTCTTTCACAGAATGCTTGAAGCCACCACCCACTCTCTTTGAACCTCCTTAGGCTTCCTTGTGACACAGTGCAGTGTAGGAAAGGGTGTTGGAACATCTGACCTTGGCCATTTACATTGGGTGTGATGACAACATGTGGTTTATCTTTTCTGTGTCAGTACTACCATTTGTAAGATAGAATTATGAAAGGATCAAACAAGATAAGGAAGAATGGCATTTTTGGAGATGCTCTAAGGGTAAGTAAGAGGTATTATTTTTACTTATCGGGTTGGCAGAAATAAAAAATTTTACTGTCCCACTGAGGTGGCAAGGGTATGGGGGTAACAGGAATTCTCTTATGTTGCTAGTGGAAGGGTAAATTAATTCCCTTCTAAGGATAGCAATTTGACATTTTGTATCAAAGTTGCCAGTGCACATACTTTTGACTAAGTAATTCCATGCCTGGGAACTTTTCTAATAGGTCAAAAACTTGAACATGTGCTTGTAATAGCAAAAAGCTGAAAATAAGCAAGAACCTTCCTATCCTTGTTGATAGGGGATTAGTTAAATAAATTGTGGTAGGTATGTACAGTAGAACAGCATGAAATTATAAAAATAAACCAGGAAGTTCTGTATGCATTTATATGAAATGATCTTCAAGATACAACAGGGGAGGGCACCTGGGTGGTTCAGTCAGTTAAGCGTCTACCTTCAACTCAGGTCATGATCCCAGGGTCCTGGGATCAAGTCCCACATCCAGATCCTTGTGTATCAGGGCGCCTGCTTCTCCCTCTTCCTGCTGCTCTTCCTGATTGTGCTCTCTCTCTCTCTTTCTCTGACAAATAAAAAAAAATCTATTTTATTTTATTATTTGACACAGAGAGAGCACACAAGCAGGGGGAGCGGCAGGCAGAGGGAGAGGGAAGCAGAGGGAGAGGGAGAAGCTTAGCAGGGAGCCCAATGTGGGGCTCAATCCCAGGACCCTGGGATCATGACCTGAGCCGAAGGCAACCACTCAACCAACAGAGGCACCCAGGCACCCCTAAATAAATAAAATCTTTAAAAAAAGATACAACCTTTTTGCCCTTCTAATATGCTATCATTGATGCCAAAAATGTGGGGGAATTTATAGATAGATGATGTATACAGCGTCTCTGGAAAGACACAGAAGAAACCAATTACTGTTTAAATGAAGGTGAACTAGGTGACTGAGGATGAGGGTGGGAGAAAGATTTTCACTGCATACCACTGTGTACCCTTTGAATCTGGAACCATGTAAACTGAAATTTATTACCTATTTAAAAAAATAAAGGAGAAAAAAAAAAAGAAAAGAAAAGAGAGAGAGAGATCAATACGAATGTAACTGACCTGGGTGCACCTGTGTGTGTTCACCTTTGCTTGGTGGAGAGGGTGGGGACCCCAATCCTCTCTGCATTCTCTTGCAGGTGTAGCTCAAGGTGGGGCCTCAGAAGTCTGGAGCACAACTTTCGGAAACAAATTACAAATGGCGGAGGAGGGAGCGCAGCAAGGCTCCCCGGTCAACCACACTGGCTGGGTGCACGGCCTCCCAGAAACAAGGGTGTCTCCTTGAACACTGCTCTGTTGCTCAGCACTGAGGCTGCCACAGTGTGGAGGAGGTGCTGCTTAACTCTTCCCTCTTTGTAAACTGTGGACAGGCAGCAGACTGTGGACAGTCAGGAGACCCAAGTTAGTTCCCTCATTTTTTGCAGGACGGGTTTGTTTTTTAATCTTTGAATAAAGTGACTTCCTTTCTATGAGAGATTCAATGTCACTTATCTCTAAGGAGCCTTGTTGCGCTGACATTTTATGATATGAAAGGTCCATCTTTAACCAAAGGAAAAGTTACGGCTTAGGCCTACTCATCCCCTCTGGATCCCTGGAGCTCAAATGCTCCTTTCAGACAATTTGGGAGAGGTGGAAGGAAGGAAGAGTTGGCTCCTCCCTCTTGAGACCCCCCATTCCTACACCTTCCTTCTTTCCATTACCTCAAACCACTCTAAAGTTTCTCTGAGGAGACTGGGATAGACAAAACCCTTTCACTTCCTATCTTACTAGAACCCCCAAAGCCCAGTTAGGAAAGTGGCAAGGAGCAGAAGTCAGGTCTCTGCAAAGCACTATTTTGTCAGCATGACTTGGGAAACTCTGACTGACTACTACTCAAGGTTATTTTAGGAAATTTCACCCCAACTAGACTCAGTTTTGGCCTTAACATTCTCTGCCCCTACCACCCAACAGGCTTCTGAATATTGTTCAGGTATACTCATGTTCCAGCTAGCCGTGAGCTCTCTCGGTGCTGGTCAAGGAATCACCCTCCCACAGAATCACCCCTCTCTCCCCACACTGCCCACCCCACCCCAGCTCCTGAAGCAGAAATTCTCAAAGTATGGTTCCAAAGAACCTTGCTTTAGAATCACCCAAAAGGTTTATTAAAACTCCTACTGGAGTCAGATACATTGGATTAAAATCTCTTAGGTGGGCTCAGGAACTTGCAGTTTTAAAGAGGTTTCTGTGGGGCGCCTGGGTGGCTCAGTGGGTTAAAGCCTCTGCCTTCGGCTCAGGTCATGATCTCAGGGTCCTGGGATCGAGGCCCGCATCGGGCTCTCTGCTCAGCAGGGAGCCCGCTTCCTCCTCTCTCTCTCTGTCTACTTGTAATCTCTCTCTGTCAAATAAATAAATAAAATCTTAAAAAAAATAAAGAGGTTTCTGTGATGATTCCTACCCACATGAAGTGATTTGGGGAGCCAATAATCTAAGGATATCCTTTAGCCAATATTAGTCATGGTAAAAACACATCATTCTGTCCATTTTTCTTTCTGTCCAACAAACATTTCTTGGGTGTTTACTGTGTGCCAGGCAAGGGCATTCACAAAGCTCTCAGGGAAAGGCATAGCACTCCAGACTGTTTTCCTCAGGGACAGTCATGTTAACAAGCTTCTGATAGGTTTAGAATTCGTGTTCTTAGGATCCCTTTCAACCCCACTTCCATCATGGGAGGACTGAAGGCTGCTGCAGAGAACTACAAATCTTGCTTAAGAGAAAAGCCCACCTCCCCCTCTGCTTTTCACCCCAACAATCAAGGCCCCTTCTATCCTTTGGGGCTGTGAAGCCAAGAGTTTGCATGTACTCAAGGCATTCCAAGGGGTAACAGGATGAGGCTTGTGGAGAGAGGTGGCAAGAGACTTCTTAGGAACAACTGTAAACACACAGAAGACCAGAGTGCCACCCTCCATCACTCCTGTCTTCTGTCTGCAGGAAAAGAAGCTTGTTCGGATGGGAGACAAAGGCTGTCATGGGGGTGGAGGGGGGACAAAGGCTGTCATTGGGGTGGGGTGGGGGGGACAAAGGCTGTCATGGGAGTGGGGGTGGCGGGTGGCTGCCTTGGTTAGCAGTATGGGAGAGATTTCAAAGCATTCCTACATCAAACACAACCTGGCAATCAGGCCCCTCTGCTGTCACCTCCTGCTGAGAACTCACAGCACCAGGACCTAGCAGGGCAAGTGGCCCTTGGGAATTCATGACTTGAACAAGCAATAAAATTAGTAAGACATTTCTCTCATACCCTGTGAACACCTAGGAGACAAACTTTAAAGGTACTCAAAGTATCCTATGTTCACCTCTTTCTACACACATTTCCTCCAATAATATCTTCTAATCTCTCCTTAGAAAAGTATAGATTCAGATTTCTTCTGGAGCAGATTTATAATATAGCTGAGACTTGTACCAGTAATGAATCTCTTGTTCCTTTGGCTTGAGAATATATACATATATATATTTTTTTTGCACCCTAGATCTCCCCCAACAAAACGTTCTTACACAGTAGGTCCTTGGCAAATATTGAATCTGAGTCTGAGATAATCAGAGTCTTGACTCTAATCTGAACAAGTCAAGAACCAGTCCAGGAGTGAAGATGGCAATTCTGGGCCCCAAGGTGTAGGATATGCCAAAGCCTGAGAGGTTAAAGGGAGTAGAGAGGATGGACAGAATACAGCTCTCTGTAAGCAAGCAAGCAGAGAACAGCAATTGGGTCTGAACAGATATGGAACACCCCACCCACCCACTCTCACCCATAGTTTTGAAAACAAAACAACGCAGTTAAAAAAAAATCTCATTCTCTTTCAGGACATTTTCTTCCATCAGCAGAAGTTCAATCTCTAAAATTTTGCTTCAGGGAGATAGTGTGGACAGCACATGGGTGCACCAAAGTCAATGTTTAATTGTGACAGCAAGGACCCAACTTTTGCCCCCAATGCGTAGGAGCAGAAACCTGGTCACTGTTGTAATGAAGTTTGCCAAGGTACCTCGGCTGCCTGTTTTTTTTTTTCTAAAACCTTAGAGCAAAGATGCTTAATATGATAGGTTTTGGTCAGACTTGCCAGACAACCAGGCCAGATTTTCTGTCCTACATCCTGAGTTGCAGGCAGCTGGATGTCTTCTCCAGAAAGTTTTACAAGGCCATCCTGCTTCTTGACTTGCTCGTAGCAAGTACACACTCTGGGCCTAGGAGCTGTGATTAAACAAGTACTTTTTGAGAGAAAGACTTACAGTTTTGAGATAGAAGTGTGCACACTGGGTCATTATGCTGGTAAAAATTGGCTATTAAAGTCTAGCCAGGCGTGAATGAAGTGTTATGTGACCTCAGCAGCATCTGAGTTGCTGATATTTTTGTATTGGGATCACAGAGTGAGGGACAGCAAAGAAATACTTCTACATACGAAGCCTGTGCTAGCTCTGAAGAGCTCTATCATTTCCTGATCAGGGAGCTAAAAAAGAGCCTCTATTTTTCTCTTTTAAAAGACTGTTTAGGATCTTTGTCGTCTGATCGGCTATAGGAGAAAACCGAAGTAGCAACATCAAGTTTGAAGGGCGATTTTCAGCACAGGATTCTATTCCCCAATCAAACCCAAGAACCCCTGCGGTGTAGAAATCCCAGACCTCTCAGCTTTGTGCTCATTCCTAGGTGTGTACTCTCTACCTACCCCCTCCCCACCTTGGCTCAACTTCAGCTTCACCAGCAACACGTTTGGTGTGGCTTTGTTTATCCACAAGTTCACATCCCAGTAAGGGACTGGCTCCCTGGACTGTGATGGCTCCTACTTTCCAGGCTTCCTCAGAGTGGAATTTTAGGCAAGGACTCAATCGCTCTTTCATGACAAGTGGATCAGTAAAACAATAATAAAACTTCTGTCACCATAACTAAGAGGCTATAATAGATCAAATTCTCAAGGGTCCTTGAATAAGCCAAGAGTAGACCCTCTTCACACAGTTTTAGGAAGCCACTCTCTTTCAAGACTGCTGTGTGTAAATAACATTTATATATTTAATTTGTTATCTTCCTACAGCCCCAAAGAGGAAAACATTACAAGAAATGTTCAAGGAAGTTGGAAAGTTTGTCAATGGAAAGCTTGTCTTTGTAACCCTTCTCCTCTTCATCTCCTGTGCCAGTTGCACTTTTATTTCCCGTCTCTCTACGCTCAGTAAACAAAACCATATTGTCAAGGGAAAGACGTGAGCCCATTAACATTGTGAGCCCTCAGATTTCACTCGCAAGAGACGACGCAGCACTTATCTGATGGAACATAAGCTTTAATTGCTTCGAGGTACAAGCCCGTCCAAAGCTCTGAGATCTGAGCGGTCCCTGGGAAGCCTTTGCGCCCTGGAGCCCAGCGCCTCAGAGGGAACGTGCGCAGCCCGGTGCGGGTGCGGGTGCCGGCCTCCCAGGGAGGAGCACCGGCGTCCCGCCCCCCGCCCCGCAGGGGCAGAGTCCTTATTTGGACATCCTAGTTAGAGGGGGACATCTGCTAAGTCCCCACAAGGCAGAAACCTCATCTGCCGTCCGAATCCAAACCTGGCGCCCCAACACGCACCCCCCAGCACACCGCCGCCACAAACGGAAGGAATGCCAACTGAAGGCATGCTGCGAAGGAACGGGGAAATCTAGCCTAAACGTGAAGAGGTCGTGCCGCCCCAGGTACACAGCACCCAGACACACAACTGAGTCCCGTGAACGGGAGGGAGGGAGAAAACGAGGGAAAATTAAGTCTGCACTCCAGGTTTAGGAGAGGGCTACCACCAGGGCCAGGAAAGCCGAAAGCGCACAGGACTCAGAGTAGAGGGGAGAGGAATACTTGACCTTCCCGGGGCGGGCGGGCGGGCGGGGGGAAGGCTATGGGGCAGTCCCCACGGGCTGAAGTCCACGCTCCTTTTTAACCCCTTCCCCACCTTCGTGCCCACACTCCGCAACCG